>PVIA01015000.1:0-24421 GCA_004024845.1 Tonatia bakeri | reverse complement strand
GAAATGAGTATCGCTACCCCAGCTTTTTTTTCCTGTCCATTTGCTTGGAAAATTTGTTTCCAGCCCTTCACTTTCAGCCTGTGCAGGTCTTTTATCCTGAGGTGGGTCTCTTGTAGGCAGCATATGTGTGGGTCATGTTTCCTTATCCATTCAGCTATTCTATGTCTTTTGATTGGAGCATTTAATCCATTTACATTTAGGGTTATTATTGATAGGTACTTATTCATTGCCATTTATGTACATGTGTTCCTCTCTCTCTTTCTCTTTTCCTTCCTTTCCTTAAATCAGACCCTTTAGTATCTCCTGCAGAGCTGGCTTAGTGGAGGTATACTCTTTTAGACTTCTTTTGTCTGGGAAGCTTCTTATTTTGCCTTCTATCTTGATTGAGAGCCTTGCTGGGTAAAGTAGCCTTGGCTGCAGGCCTCTGGTTCTCATTACTTGGAATATTTCTTGCCATTCCCTTCTGGCTTGAAGTGTTTCCATTGAGAAATCAGCTGTTAGCCTTATTGGGGCTCCCTTGTATTTCTCCCTTGCTGCCTTGAATATTCTCTCTGTCTTGAAATTTTGCCATTTTAATTATGATGTGTCTTGAGGTGGACCTCTTTGGGTTCCTTTTGATTGGAACTCTTTGTGTTTCCTGGATTTGTGTGACTTTTTCTCTCATCATATTGGGGAAGTTTTCCTTCATTACTTTGTCAAGTAGGTTCTCTATCCCTTGCTCATCTTCTTCTCCTTCTGGTATCCCTATTATACGGATATTATTACGTTTCATATTGTCTTGCATTTCTCTTAATCCCTCTTCATTTTTTCTGAGCCTCTTTTCCTTTTCTTGTTCTTTCTGGATGCTTTTTTCTACTTTGTCCTCCAATTCGCTGATCCGATCTTCTGCTTCATCAATCCTGCTTTTCATTCCTTCTACTGTGTTCCTCAGTTCAGAAATTGTATTCTTCATTTCCTCTTGGCCTTTGTTGATAGTTTCTATTTCCTTTTTCATATTGATATAGTTTGCAGTGAGCTCCGTGTAGCTTCCCTCTAGTTTCTGGAACCTCATTGTGAGCTCGTTGAACTTCCCTATAATCATTGTTTTGAACTCAATATCTGATAGTTGAGTTGCCTCTATTTCATTTAGCATTCCTTCTGGGGCTTCCTCCTTTCCCTTCATTTGTGGATTGTTTCTTTGTCTTCTCATTGTTTCTGAGACTCTTCTTGTTAACCTCTGTTTCTTAACTTGATCTGTTTTGGTTCCTTGTGTTTATGGTGTGATCTTCTGTGGTGGAATACCTGTGAGGATCAGTGGTGTAGTCTCTTTTGGGTATCCTGGTGTTCACAGCTTCCCCCTACTCTTCTTTTGTGATCAGTTGGAGGAGTAAGGCAAAATGGGTTAAGACAGCAAACCAGTATTCTATGATATTTCCAGTAGCAGCCAGTAGAGAAGAGGTGGGAGATCCTTTGTCTATATATAGTGTAAACCGTGATCTTCTGCCCCACTATCTACGTTTTAAAAAGTATGGAAAGATAACACTCTTAGAGGAGAGGAAAGTGTTGTTAGTTGGATCTACAGAGTTATGAGACAGCAAGAGGTCAGATTCTGAGGTAAGGTAGGAATAAAGAATAGTAAATAGGGGTAGCATGTAAAAGAATAGAGATAACCCCTACGTTAGTAGAGTTTTGGAAATTGTGAAGTGAGCCAAGATCTGGGAGGGGTGTTAAGTTGTATTTACAAGTGTATGGAATAAGTCTTATTTATAGTGATATTGAAGCAACAATCTTAGGGCAGATTCTATGAGATCTAAACAACAAGAATAAGGAGCATAGAATCTTGAGTAGTGTACCAATGGGACCCAAGTGAGGGACAATAAATTATCAACACATTGTGAATGTGATAATAGAGGGAACCCATCAATTGACAGTATAACCAGCTAAGCGAAGAAGATTATGTAGAAAGAAAAGAAAATACTATTGAAATAAAAAATGTCAGAAAAGAGAGAGAAAGGTAATATAAATTTGCATGCAAAAACAAAAACAAACAAACAATCAACAACAACCAAAATAAAACAACCAGTAGATGTATTACAGGAGACATAGATTTGGAGCAGAAGTAATAACACTAAGATGGATGGAAAAGAATCATAAGGAATTGAGAGATATAAAAATATAAAACGTGTTTTTTAAAAAATAAAAAGTTGCTTAATAAACCTAAGCAAGATAAAATCAAACAAACAACATTAGTAGGATAAGGGGAAAAAAAGAACGAAAAAAGAAAGAAAGAAAAGAAAGAAGAAGAAAACACAGAGAGAGAGAGAGAAAAAGAAAAAATAAACAAAGAAACACCAACAACAAAGGCAAATTTAAAAAATGAACAAACAAAAAACAAACACACACAAAAAAACTCTTGTTCGTTTCTGACTGGCCAAATCAGTGTTTCTGTTCCTGCCAGCGCAAGCAGCCTGAGGCGTGAGTGGTGAGACTGCCTTTCACCTTTCTAAGACAGAACTCAGTCAGACTCAGGGCTGGCCACCAGCTTTTCCCAGAAAGGATTGCTGTCTCCATCTGGGTTCAGGGCCCAAGCTGCGGAGGTGGCCAGGCGTTGCGCCCCTCCCCCAGCTTCGTCCCCACAGGCTCTACACTCAGCGGAGCCCCCGCCTCTCTTCCGGGGTCATGGTGCCTGGGCCGGGACTGCGAGGGGTCCTGTACTTCCCCTCCTGGGCTCCCCGTGCTCGGGAAGTGCCGTCTCTCCTCCGGTCTCGAGAGGCACCCTCCGGGGTTTGGGAAGGGTCGCGCCCTTCCCTTTGCCTCCGCTGCGGACCCCAGAACCTGGGAATTTCTTTGTCTTTTCTGGGTTCTCCGTTTGAGTGAGGAATCTGGCAGGGCGCGCGCCCGCGCCAAATCGTCTCAGCTCCGGAAGCCCTTCCCTCGTTCCCGGCCATGGAGTCTCAGTCTTCCCCAAACCCACACACACCCCTGTTTGGGGGTGCGGGCGCCCACAGGGAGGACTCCACCCCCACGGCAAGGCCTCTCTTGGTCCGGCAGACTGGGTACTCACTGTTCCCCGTGGGTGCGCACAGCTCCTGCGTTTCTGCTTTCCAGCCTCTGACTGGGGACGGGGTGGCACGGCGACTCCGCTCTCCCGGCGCCCAGAGACAGACCCAGGGACGCGGGCACCCTCCGCGCCCAGCACGGGTCCCTTCCAACCTCCTACCGTCCGTTCATTCAATATCTGGATAACTTCTGATGCCCTATTTTCATAAATGTTGCGATATCCGTGGTCTCCTGCTCTGTTTCTCCTCAGATCGGCCAAATTCTCCCCCCCCCCAGCACTGGAGAGGGGGATTAAGACTCCTCCTCCAAAGCCGCCATCTTCCCCCTGAATCACTTTAAATATCAGTTGCATAATATGTATATACTTTCAAATAATAATGCTGATATAAAATTTTCTTGTCACATTGACTCTAAGAGGCATGGTATTAGCATTTCTTCGGCAAATATGATATCACACTCTTTTGAAATCTATCTATGCAAAAGAAATACTTGTTTTTCTAACCATCTTTGATAATATAAGAAATATAACCAAAGACACTAAAATTGAAAACAGGCTGACAGTGACCAGAGGGGAGAGGGGAGGGAATTTCAGGGTAAAAGGGTGAAGGGTTTGCAGAAACAAGTATAAAGGACACATGGACAAAAACAATTAAAATGAAAATAAATAAATAAATATTTTTAAAAAGTTGCTAAAGGAGCACATGTTAATGTTTCATATTCCTTTTTAAAATTTTCATTTTATTAATTGTTCAAGTACAGTTTTCTGCCTTTTACCCCCATCCCAGGCCACCCCCAGCCCTCCCCACCTAGCCCATTTTCTTTTAGCAACTTTTGATGTGAAAATGTTTTTTTATCTTTTACTTTATTCATATCAATTATATTTATATAATTTTCAATATTAAATAATTCTAGCATTCTGGAAGGAAATTCCTTACTAGGAGGTACTTCGAACAATTGTAGATATGTTGTGACTTGCCTACTAATTTTTTAAAAAAATATTTTTATTTGATATAGTTCCATTTGTTAATTTTTCTCCTTTGTTTCCAATGGCCTAGGAGATAAATCAGCAAAAATATTGCTATATGAGATATATAAGATTTTACTGCCTATGTTTTCTTCTAGGATTTTACGGCTTCATGACTTACATTTCAGTCTTTTATCCATTTTGAGTTTATTCTTGTGTATGGTGTAAGTTGGTGTTCTACTTTCACTGTTTTGCATGTACCATTCCAGTTTTACCAACACCAGGTATTGAAGAGACTGTCTTTGCTCCATTGTATGCTCTTGCCACATGTATCAAATATCAATTAATCCTAAAGGCATAGGCTTCTTCCTGGGCTCTCTGCTCTGTTCCATTGATTTATATGTCTGTTCTTATGCCAGTACCAGGCTGTTTTTATTACAGTAGCCTTATCATATAGTTCAATATCAGAAACTGTGATACCACCAGCTTTGTTCTTCTTTCACGAGATTGTTATGGCTATTTGGGGTCTTTTTAGGTTCCATATAACTTTTTGTAATATTTGTTCTAGTTCTGTGAAATATGCCATTGGTATTTTAATAGGAGTTGCGTTGAATGTGTAGTTGCTTTAGGTAGAATGGTAGAATGAACATTTTGATGATGTTAATTATTCCAACCCATAAACACAGTATATGCTTCCACTTATTTGTATCTTCCTCAATTCCTTTCTTCAAAGTCCTATAGTTTTCTGAGTTCAGGTCTTTTACCTCCTTGGCTAAATTTACTCCTGGGTACCTTATATATATTTTTTGTTACAGTTGTAAATGATAGTGGATTTTTTACTTTCTCTTTTTGATAGCTCATTATTGGCATATAAAAATTCCATTGATTTTTGGGTATTGATTTTGTATCCTGCCATTTTGCTGAATTCATTTACTAGATCTTGTAGTTTTTTTCATGGAGTCTTTAGGTGTGTGTGTGTGTGTGTTGTTTTTTTTTTTTTTAGTCATTAAAGATAGTTTTTTTATTTTGTAAATTATATTTTATTCTTTATGCTATTAACTTGTTCTAAATTTTCCCTCTTTGTCCCACTCCACCAGCCCTTCCCCCACTCCCTCAGGCAATATTCACAACATTGTACTTTTTAATCCCTTGATCTTTTTCATCCACCCCCCTGATCTCTACCCAACTGGCTGCCATCAAATCATTCTCTGTATCTATGATTCTGTTTTTGTTCTGCTTGTTTATTTTGTTTTTTATATTCAATTGTTGATAGATATGTATTTATTGCCATGATACTGCTCATATTTTTGATCCTCTTATTTTTTAAGATTTTATTTATTTATTTTTAGAGAGAGGAGAATGGAGAGAGAAAGAGGGAGAGAAACATCAATGTGTGGTTGACTCTCACCAGCCCCTGATTGGGGACCCAGCCTGCAACTCAGGCTTGTGCCTTGACTGGGAATCAAACTAGCAACCCTTTGGTTCAAAAGCGGGCACTCAGTCTACTGAGCCACATGAGCCAGGGCCTCTTCTTAAACAAGATCCTTTAACAACCCATATAATACTGGTTTGGTGATGATAAATTCCATCAGGTTTTTCTTGTCTGAGAAGATCTTTATCTGTCCTTCAATTCTAAACGATAGCTTTGCTGAAAAGGTCTTCCTTTAATCACTTTGATACAGAGAAATGTGTTCAGATCATTGGGGAGAAGTAGGAAGGGGCCATAGGAGGAGGTTGCCCAGCAATGGTAAAAAGTCTAGGACAGGATTGGCTGAGAAGCTGATAGCCTCCAGCACTCATGAAATTATGGGCCAGAAGATTTAAAATAAAAAGGACAAGACTTTTGGCCAAGATGGAAGCATAGGTAGACACACTGTACCTCCTTGCACAACCAAAAAAGGACAACAAATTTAAAAACAAAAATCAACCAGAAATGACAGAAAATTGAACTGTATGGAAGTCCGACAACCAAGGAGTTAAAGAAGAAACATTCATCCAGACAAGTAGGAGGGGCAGAGACAGGCAGCCAGGTGGAGAGGACTTGTTGCAAGGCAGTGGCTGGTGGACTCTGCAAGGTGACAGATTGCAGACTGGGCGGTCCCAAATTAGCATGAAGATAAATCAGGGGAACAACTGGGAAGTGAGACAGACCAACCAACCCAGATTTCCAGCATGCGGAAATAAAGCCTCAAACCTCTGATTGCAAACACCTGTGGGGGTTGATGCAACAGTGGGAGAAACTCACAGCCTCACAGGAGGGTTCATTGGAGGTCCTAGAATATACACAAGACCACCCACCCAGGAATCAGCACCAGAAGGGCTCAATTTGATTTTGGGTAATAGGAAAAGTGACTGAAAACCTGCAGAGAACGGAGCAAGCACCATTGTTCCCTCTTGGACCCCTCCCCCACATACAGTGTCACAACACAGCAACGTCTGTTGCCCCACCCTGGTGAACTCCTAAGACTCCACCCCTTACTACATAACAGGCTCACCCAGAGAAAAAAAATGGCCCAAATGAAAGAACAGATCAAAGATTCAGAAAAAATACAACTAAGCAATGAAGAGATATCCAACCTATCCAATGTACAGTTCAAAACACTGGTAATCAGGATGCTCACAGAATTGGTTGAATATGGTCACAAATTAGATGAAAAAATAAAGGCTATGCTAAGTGAAATGAAGGAAAATGTACAGGGAACCAACAATGATGGGAAGGAAACCAGGACTCAGATCAATGGAGTGGACCAGAAAGAAGAAACACTCAACAAGAACAGAATGAAGAAATGATAATTCAAAGAAAAAAAGTCAAGAGAGGCTTAGGAACCTTTAGGACATCTTTGAACATTCCCACATCCGAATCATAGGGGTACCAGAAGGAGAAGAGGAAGAGCAGGAAATTGAAAACTTATTTGAACAAATAATGAAGGTGAACTTCCCCAATCTAGCAAAGGAAATAGACTTCCAGGAAGTCGAGGAAGCTCAGAGAGTTCCAAAGAAGTTGGACCCAAAGAGGAACACATCAAGGCACATCATAATCACATTAGCCAAGATTAAGGATAAGGAGAGAATCTTAAAAGCAGCAAAAGAAAAAGAGACAGTTACCTACAAAGGAGTGCCCATAAGACTATCAGCTTTCTCAAAAGAAACCTTGCAGGCAAGAAGGGGCTGGAAAGAAGCATTTGAAGTCATGAAAGGCAAGGACCTACATCCAAGATTACTCTATCCAGCAAAGCTATCATTTAGAAAGGAAGAGCAGATAAAGTGCTTCCCAGATAAGGCCAGGTTAAAGGAGCTCATCATCACTAAGCCCTTATTATATGAAATGTTGAGGGGACTTATCTAAGAAAAAGAAGATAAAAATATAAGCAGTAAAATGACAACAAACTCACAGTTACTAACAACCGAACCTAAAACAAAAACAAAAACAAAATAAGCAAATAACCAGAACATTAACAGAATCACAGAAATGGAGATGACATGGAGGGTTACCAGTGGGGGAGTGGGTGGAGAGAGGGGGGTAAGGTACAGAGAATAAGTAACATAAATGGTAGGTACAAGATAGACAGGGGGTGGTTAAGAATAGTAATGGAAATGTAGAAGCCAAAGAAGTTATATGTATGACCCATGGACATGAACTAAAGCGGGGGGAATGTGGGTGGGAGCAGGTGTGCAGGGTAGAGGGGAATAAAGGTGGAGAAATGGGACAACTGTAATAGCATAATCAATAAAATATTTTTTAAAAAATGGAAGAGGCTGGATCTCTGGCTCTTTTCCTCAAAGATGCCAGGGTGACTATGCTGTAGCTGCCTGCATTTCCCAATGGATGATATTTGGATGGGAAGGAACTTGGGGCACAGCCTAGGATCAGGCTGTCCTGGCAGGAGGATGCAGGGTTATTCCTCTTTGGGTGTTCTAGAGGGGATGGGCTCTGAGGCAGAAGCCTGCTATTTTTCTAAAATTGTATGGTTTTTGTATCTTATGCTGTTTTAGTTCATAAACTAACCCTTTAGAAACAGGATAATTAAAAACTAACAGTGGGAATAATATGAGAACTCTGGTGTGAGTTTAGCCTTCATTGATAGGTTTAAGTGATTAGAGCTATAACTAAAGAGTTAAAGAGTTTAGCTTTACTTGATAGCTTTAAGTGACTAATGCATGTGGAAAGCTATTATTCCAAAACTGTGTAATTTTTGAATAAAGATTCCTTTCCTTTATTACCAAAACTTTGCTTCCAGAATTTTGCCTAGAGGGTGGTGGGGGACAGCAAGACTCCAATTGCTGTTCCATAACAACTTTTAAATGCAATACCATATCATCTTCAAATAATTACAGTTTTACTTCCTTCTTTCCAATTTGGATGCCTTTTATTTCTTCTTGTCTGATTGCTGTGGCTAGGACTTCCAGAACTATGTTGAATACAAGTGGTGAAAGTAGATATCCCTGTGTTGTTCCTGATCTGAAGGGAAACACTTTTTTTTTTTTGCCAATGATACATTCGATGAGGGTTTAATCTCCAAAATATACAAAGAAGTAATACAAGTCAACACCAGGAAAGCAACAATCCAGTTAAGAAATGAGTAAAAGACCTAAGTAGACACTTCTCCAAAGAAGATATGCAGATGGCTCATAAACATGTGAAAAATGCTCAACATCATTAATCATCAAAGAAATGCCAAATAGAATCCTGAAACACCAATACAACACTATTTACAATAACCAAACTCTGGAAATAGCCTAAGTGCAATCAAGAGATGAATGAATAAAAAAGCTGTGGTACATTTGCACAATGGAATACTATGCAGCAGTAAAAAAGAATAAACGCTTACATTTTATGAGAGCATGGATGAACCTGGAGAATATTATGCCAACTGAATTACTCCAGTCAGTGAAAGACAAATACCACATGATCTCACTTATATGTGGAATCTAATGAACACTAATAAACTAATATACCAACAAAAGGATAAATACATGGAACAGACTGCCAGAAGGGGTCAGCGGGATGAAAGATAATAAATGGATTAGCCAAAGAACATTTGTATACAACCCATGGACACAGAAAACAATATGGGGATTGACTTAGAGAGGAGAGAGGGTAGGGCTGGGTGGAGGTGGGGAAGGAGAGAAAAAGCAGGAACAACTATAATAGCATAAATAAAATAATTAATTAACTTTTCAATTATATCTGACATACAATATTATATTAGTTTCATGTGTATTGATACAACCTAGTGACTAGATATTTATATATCTTAAAAAGTGATCACCTTGATAAGTCTAATACCCATATGACACGATACATAGTTATTATTGACTATATTTACATCCCTGTGATTATTTTTATAACTAGCATTTGTACTTCTTTACCCCTCCACCTTTTTTACCCATCCCACAATCCCTCTTCCGTATGGTGACCATCAATTTGTTCTCTGATTTGCTTACTAATTGGCTGGTGTCAATCTAAGCATGCCATACAAAGTTGACCTTGAGGTTGCATGTTTATCTGAGAACTTGTATTGTTACTAATTCAATCAGCATTCACATCTATTTCTGAACTTCATTTAAATACAATCCCTACATAATCACCCTATCTCATTCTTTAACTCATACCAGTTTATCAAAACAAACCTGTTGTCATAATGCATTGAGTAATGATTTTGCTTCTTCCAAGAAGAGCTTAAAATGCCTGACCAAGAAAAATAATGTCAATATGCTTCTTGGAGCTTGTTAAGACAGCTGTTCTACCTATCTGTGGAATGATGTTCTGCCCTCTCTATTCCACTGTTGAGACTGTTTATGGGAAATTTCATTTCAGTCATTGTGTTATTCAGTTCTAAAATTATCATTTGTTTCTGCTTGTATCTTCTGTTTACTTGCTGAGACATTGCTAAGAAGATTCAGCTTCATAGTAGCCTTTATTCTGAAGCTATAGACCATTATGTGTCCCACTGTCAGTGATATTCTCCATTAGGAAGAACCCAATTGGCAGATCCAAAGTGTTTTTTTTTTCTTTTTGTCCTGGGAGCTCACAAAATGAGGGATAAACTGAAGTGCCTCTTTTTATTGGCAGTTTACAGGTGTTAAATCACAGAGCAACCTTGCAGGGTATCCCTTTTCTTTCTTTTTTTCCATTCTGTTATACACATGATCTAAAATTTGTATTTCTTGCCCAAATGGTACTTGAGAGGATTTGTCTTTATTCAAATTACACTCAGCATGATTTCAAAATGTTGCTTGCTTTTAGATATTTTCTTAGTTGTTTTCCAATTTTATAATATTCTGTTTCATATATGTCTTACTTTATAACCTGTTTACTAAATCTGTTAGTTCATTTCTTTATGTATTTTCAGAACATTTTGCTTCCCTTTGATAGTGTTCCAAATGTTTTAGATTTCTTTTTTAATTTTTTCAAATTAGAGTAAAATTTCCAAATTAGAAATTTTCTTTTTTTTCCCCAAGATTTTAGTTATTTATTTTCAGAGAGAGGGCAAGGGACGAAGAAAGAGAGGGAAAGAAACATTAGTGTGTGGTTGTCTCTCACACGCCCCCTACTGGGGACCTGGCCTGCAACCCAGGCATGTGTCCTGACTGGGAATCGAACTGTACCCTTTGGTTCACAGACCCATGCTCAAGCCACTGAGCTACACCAGGTGGGGCCAATCTAAGAATTTTCTAATCAGAACATATACTGGGGTTGCATTGACTTTACATATTTTTTAGTTTTATTTTTATTGTTTATGCTGTACAGTTGTTCCCTCTTTTTCTCTTTTTCCCTACCTTCACTCATCACTACCTTCTCCCCACCACCCCAAGCCAATCCCCATATTGTTGTCCATGTCCATGTATTGTGCATAAATGTTCTTTGGTTAGTTCCTTCACCATCTTTCATCCTGTCCCCTTTATAGATTTAGTTAGGGGCAAATTCATATTTGAGTCTTCATACCCAAGAAGGCTTGTTGATGACTCTATTCATACCTCTACTTATAACACTCCATATAGGTTTATATTTCTCTTCATATATTTCATACACATTTTTCTTTGAGTCTGTTCCTGTTATTGTGAGAGGATAATTTCCAGAAAAAAAGTAAAATTATGATTCTCATACACTTATAAAATGAATTTGTCCTAAAGATTTTATTTGACTTGCAATTTAAGATTTTATTTATTTTTAGAGAGAGGGGAAGAGAGAGAAAAAGAGAGGGAGACAAACAGCAATGTGCGGTTGCCTCTATCATGTCCCCAACTGGGGACCTGGCCCACAACCCAGGCGTGTGCTCTGACTGGAAACTGAACCGGCGACCCTTTGGTTCGCAGGCCAGCACTCAATCCACTGAGACATACCAGCTAGGGCTGTTTTACTTGCAACTTAAAAAATTGAGTAGATATTTTAACTTGTTCAAAGAAGAATCCAAAACACATATTTATGTATCAAGAATATTGAAATGAATGTTTAAATGAAAAAGAAACAGCTTTTCTACTGGTTCGAAGTGTTGTTCTTTCCAGTATAGAATTCATTTTCATGTCTATAGAGAAAACATTTTTCATTGCTCTGTATTCACAGAGTTATAAAATAGCTCCCAATGAATCAGAATGAGATATATCAGAAGTTGTACTACAGACGACACATAGTTTTCCTTCAAAGCATGTTTTTATAATCTCCCTTTGTTGATAAAATTAATCTCCAAGAGAGATTATTCTTGATTACAAAATAAGACTAGTATCATTAGATTTGTTTGATTATTTACATAGCTGAAACAAGAAATTTTATTTACCAAACAGGTCTCCTTTAATTTGCTTTGCTGGAAGCTTTATAAGGACTCTCAGAATGCACTTTTTAAAACCTTGTATTATTTGCTTATCTTCAGGCCAGGAATCACAGCCAAGAACCTCTCTCTACCAGATTTTACCTGAACTACCTATAAATTGGGTGACTTCTTTTTTGAGTATGCCAAAATATCCCAAGGTAAGGCCTTAGTTACATAAACAGTTATTCCAATTATGTCCCAATAAAAGGAGGAGAGAGCCTTTCAGTAAGCTATGGTTATGTCCCTGTTTTACCTCAATGAAGTTCCTATCTCCAAATAAGTTCACATTCTAAGGTACTGGGGGTTAGGACTCCATCATATCTCTGCGTGGGACAAAACTCAATCCTTAACAAAAATTGAGCATCAGATCTTAGATCACAAAATGTGAATGAATAAAATAAACTGATGACACAGGCCACCTCCCTAATTTTCATATATGTGGAAAACAAAACTCATTGGTGGGAGAAAAAGAACATAGACCCACGTCTTTAGAACTTAAAATAACTATTAAGGGGACACCATGCCATAGAACAGTAGAATAACATCTCTCCTCCCTCTCCTAGACTTGTAATGGACAGCTATGGGACCAAGGAGTGGAGATAAGGTCAGGGGATTTGGGATAGCAACCTTGGTACCAATCCCAGGTTTTCCCCAGAAGGATCTTAGAAAATACCATAAGATCTTAGCAAAGATCTTCACAGCTTTGACTTTCAGGGAATGGAGATGGTGCTTCTACATCATAGGTGACTGTGGTGAAGAATTCAAGGAAACCTACATCAGCTACGCACTCAGAATTCCTAGGTTTTTGACAAGACAGCAACCTGGTAACCAGCCCCTGCTTTCAAGGCATGCATGAATGAACTTTTATTTAAGTAGTTGTGATAATAATATTGACTATGGTGATTATTTAGCTCAAGTTTAAGTTAATTTTTAATTGATTAAAAGTTTTAAACAGTAATATCAGTATCAATACATAGTCATTCTTCCCAATTTGCCAGAACCAAGATCATGAAGTTTTACCCTCACTTTTTTTTTCTGATGGTTTTATAGTTTTAACTCTTATATTTAGGTTATTGATACATTTTGAGCTAATGTTTACATATGGTGTGAGATAAGGGTCAGGCTTCAGTATTTTACGTATGGATATTCAGTAGTTCCAGTTCCATTTGTTGAAGAAAATGATCTTTCCTCATTGAATGATTTTGGCACCTTTAATGAACATCAATTTGCCACACGTATATGGATTTACTTCTGAAATTTTAATTCTCTTCCACTGGCCTGGATGTCTCTCCTTATGTTAATGCCACACAGATTTGGTTATTATAGCTGTGTAGTAAATTTTGAAATTGGTAAGTGTGTATCCTCCAACTTTATACTTTTACAAGACTGTTGCAATAGCATATGAATGTGAGAATTAGCACTTCCATTCTACAAATAAATATGATTAGAATTTTGATAAAGATTGCATTGAATCTGTAGATTGCTTTGGTATTCCTATCTTAGCAATATTAAGTTTCTAATCAATTAACATGGATGTCTATCCATTTATTTAGGTCTTTAATTTCATTTAACAATATTTTTTTTAGTGTATAAGTCTTTCACTGTCTTTTACCTTTTTCATTAAATTCATTCCTAAATATTTTGTTCTTTTAGATATTATTATGAATGGAATTTCCTTAATTTTATTTTCAGATTGCTCATTACTGGTGTATGCAAACATAATGGATTTTTGAATGTTGGTCTTGTACCTTGAAATTTGCCAAATTTCTTCATTAGCTCCAGGAAAATTTTTGTGGATTCTTTGCAAATTTTTACAAATAGGATAATGTCTCCTATGAACATTGACAATTTGTCTACGGCCATACCACCCTGAACACGCCCGATCTCGTCTGATCTCGGAAGCTAAGCAGGGTCGGGCCTGGTTAGTACTTGGATGGGAGAACATTGACAATTTTACTTTTTTTCTTCCTAATTTGGATGCCTTTTATTTATTTTCTTACTTGATTGTTTGGTCTAGAACTTCTACTACAATATCAAATAGCAGTGGTGAAAGCAGGCATCTTTTCCTTGTCTTGATCTTAACAGGAAAGCTTTCAGTATTATGATGTTAGTTGTGTTATGAAATGCACTGAAATGTTAAGAATAGTGCAAAGGGAGTGTAGCCTTTCCCACACTGTTAGTGGGAATGTAACTTGATATAAGTATTTAATGTTATTATTGGCAAAAATCTTGAAATGTAAATAAATGCATATGCTTTGCCTGAAAAATTAAACTTTTAAGAGTATATCTTCAGGAAAAAGGTGAAAATGATTGCAAAGAATGTACTCATGATTATGTCCATAATGCTACACATTTTTCTTTTTTTCAGGTGTTAGTGTGGTGGAATTATGAACCTCTTCCATTTTTACTATTTTAAAATGTGTTTTTTAAGTGTGGTTTTCAATACTGAAAGTAAAACACTACATCATAATGGTTTCCTCTTCCACAGGAACTAGCTTTCATTTCACAAAGGCCCAGGGAATATGGAACTTAGCCTTCTCAAAACATGACTCTGATAGCAGAAATCTTTGCTATGAAGACACCATCCAGGCATAGAGATGCTCTTTCAAAGACTTACATTTTGCCTAGAAGGAAGAATCAATAACTCTAGGGCTGCCCTCTCAGCAAGTTCTTCCTAATGCATCACTTAAATTAAGCAGTGGGTATGAGGGACCATCCCTGGACAGGGAGTCAAGTGATGTCTTGCAAGTGTTGCTTAGGTCCCCCTGACTTGCTGTATAGTATATCACTTTTCTCATCTGTGAAAAGCTTAGGTCTAAAATGACTCTGTAAGGGATATGTAAAAGTAAAGATGGAAACAGGGACTCTCATATACTGCTGGAAGAAACACAAAATTGTACAGCCATTTGGAAAAACTGTTTGGCAGTTGCTTACAAAACTAAACACACTCTTACTATACAATTCAGCAATCATGTTCTTTGGCACTTAACCAGAGGAGTTTAAAAGTTATGTCCACATAAATAATTGCACAAGGATGTTTATAGAAGATTTATTTATAATTGCCAAAACGTGGAGGCAACCAAGGTGTCCCTCAGGAGGTGAATGGATAAATTGTGGTTTATTTATATCCAGAGAGTAGAATACTGCTCAGCGCTAAAAGGAAATGAACTATCAAGCCATGAAGAGACATGGAGGAATGTTAAATACATTTTACTAAGTGAGGCAAAGACAATCTGAAAAGGCTACATACTACATTATTCCAACTATATGGAAAAGGAAAAGCTATGGAGACAATATGAAGTTCAGTAGTTGCCAGAGGTGTGTGTGTGTGGGAGGGGGGTAGCTGAATAGGTGGAGCACAGAGCAGTTTTAGAAGTGTAAATACTCTGTATAATATTATAATGATAGATACATGTCATTATACACTTGTTCAAACCCATAGAATGTACAACACCAAAAGTGAATTCTGTGGTAAGCTATTGGCTTTGGGTAATTATGATGTGTTGATGTAGGTTCATCATTGATAAACATATATCATTCTGATGAGCAATGTTGAAAATGGAAGAGATTATGCATGTATGGGGGTAAGGAGCACATGGGAAATCTTTATATCTCCCTATTAATTTTGTTGAAACTTAAAAAACTGCTCCCAAAATTATTTAAGAGAAGGCAGATTTGGGATGTAGACATGCCTAAGAACCATTCTGTTCTGTTGATTCAAATCAAGAGACTATCTGCCCTTCGTACCTGTGAGGCATACTTGAAAAGTAACTGTACTCATGATGAAAACCTGTCTACTGCATTGTTTCCAAAAGAATGTGCATGGCAGAATTGGAGGGGTTCTAAATCCTATATAGCTTATTAAAATTATATTCCTAGGCCCCATTGCAGACTCATTCTAATTCATTGAGGATTCCTCACAGAAATATGGATCATACCAAGGTTCCAGATGATTCTGATGTGGCAAAATTTTCTAAATCTGAGAACCATTTAATTTTGACTTGGCAATTTCACTGCTGGGATAATACCCTAAGAACACTGGGACACCAATTCAAAAGAACCTATGCACCCCAATGGTCATAGTAGCACAATTCACAATAGCCAAGTGCTGGAAGCAACCTAAGTGCCCATGAGTATGAATGGATCAAAAAACTATGGTACATTTACACGAAGGAATACTACACAGCAGAAAGAAAGGAGGAGCTCGTACCCTTGGTGACAGAATAGATGGATCTGGAGAATATTATACTAAGTGAAATACGCCAAATGGTGAGACAAATACCAAGAGACAAATACCATATGATCTCACCTATAAATGGAACCTAGTCAACAAAACAAACCAGCAAGCAAAATATAACTAGAGACAGTGAAATTAAGAACAAACTGACAGTAACCAGAGGGGAGGTGGGAGGGGATGATGGGGGAAAAGGGAGAAGGGTTTTCAGGAACATGTATGAAGGACACATAGACAAAACCAAAGAAGGGTAGGATCAAGGGTGGGAAGTAGAGATAGCTGGGGTGGTGGGGTGTGGTGGGAGGAAAATAGAGACAACTATACTTGAACAGCAATAAAAAAATAATAAAAGACATATATGTAGCTTCATTTATTCTTTTCCTCTTACCCTACTCCAGAATTGAGCTCCAGTCCCTTTGCAAGATCAAAGAGGGAGAGAAGCTGACAGTATATCAATATCTTTAATGTCTGTCAAAAAATAGTATTCATAGGACTGTATATGTGAGCATTATCAGAAAGGACAACCTCTTCCTGGGCATGAAAGACATCTAAAGGGTACATATACCCCTACTACCTGTTTTTTAAGCTATCATTTCCAGAAACAAGGCAATGGTAGATTTTACAGCTAACAGTTTCTTCCATGACAATCCATTTCCAAAATAAGCATTCTTTAATTTTGGGGGTAGTAGTATGGGATGATGGCCAAAGTCTCCAACCAGAGTTCTCTCTCTCTCTCTCTCTCTCTCTCTCTCTCTCTTTTTTTTTTTCTCCAGAAAGACTCATGCTGTAGTCCTGAAACTTCTCAGTGTTATCATCTGTAAACTGGGAATTATATCTACTGCATAGGATTGTTATGAGGATTAAACAAGATGATTTAGGTAAAGTTATTGGCACTTAGTAGACCAACAAACATCAGTTTCCTTCCTTCTCTTGGCTCTTTACAGGTTAAAATAATGCTGAGAATTTCAGATATGATGACTGGATATGACAAAGAAATGTGTCTGCTTATCATGAAGTTACCACCTATCTAATGAAGATAGAACATATGGAGGCTTAGCAGTATTAAATTAGTTAATGTCATTAATAGTTCATTCAGTAGGTATTCACTGGTTGATGGTGACATTATTTAATAATCTAGTTCCAAATATAAGGCTAACTGAGCCTTTCTATGTAACTGACAATCTCTACACTCCTACCTTTAAGGTTCAAATATACTTTGTGTTATACACAAATGTGCTTCTAAATTAATAGTTTTTGCACCCCATGTGTAGCTTAAGGCACCTTTTGTTGAAGAGACTGTCTTTGCTCCATTGTATTGTTGTTCTTTTGTCAAAGATCAGTTGACTACATATATATATATATATATATATATATATATATATGACTATATATATATATATATGACTATATATATATATATATTTCTGGGTTCTCTATTTCATTCCACTGATCTATTTGTCTATTTTTTTTTCACGAATACCACTCTGTCTTAATGACTATATATTTCTAGTAAGCCTTGAATTCAGGTAGCATCAGTTCTTCAAATTTGTTCTTTTCTTTCAATGTTATTTTGACTGTGTTTTTTTTTTTGCTTCTCCATATACACTCTAGAAACGGTTTGTTGATATCCACAAAATTACTTTCTGGGATTTTGATTGGGATTGTATTGAATCTGCAGATCAGATCAGAAAGCACTAACGTCTTCACAATATTGAGTCTTCTTATCCAACCGTGAACGTGGACTGTCTCTCCATATACTTCTTTGATTTCATTAATCAGAGTATTGTAGTTTTCCTCACATAGATCTTGTACATATTTCTTAGATTTATATGTTACTATTTAATTTTGGGGGTGTTAATGTAAATGAGATTGTTTTTCATTTCAGATTCCACTTGTCTATTGTTGGCATATAGGAAAGCAACTGACTTTTGTATATTAACCTTGGATCTTGCAGCCTCAGTATACTTTCTTATTAGTTCTAAGAGTTTTTCTTTTTATTTTTTCTTTCTGATTTTCTACATAGATGATCATGTCATCTGTGAACAGACAGTTTTACGTCTTCCTTCCCAATCTGTATAACTTTTATTTTTTCTTACCTTATTGTTCTAGCCATACTATTTTTTAGGTCACTCCTTCCTTTGTTTTTCCTACCTAGGAGAGGAGGCTCTCAACTTTTTCATTTTCAACCCCAGCTAACCTTGGTCTTCTGGTCAGTTTCCTTTTTTTTTCCTTCTGTTGGTGTAGGAATAACATCTTTTTTATAGAATCAAAGGTTATACATTCCAGAAAATATTTATGGGCATATGTCTCATGTGAGGCACTGTAAGAACTGCAGTGAGAAATATGCTACTGAGCTATCCTTACTCATACCCTTACAGTGCACA
Organism: Tonatia bakeri; assembly: GCA_004024845.1. Taxonomy (NCBI): domain Eukaryota; kingdom Metazoa; phylum Chordata; class Mammalia; order Chiroptera; family Phyllostomidae; genus Tonatia; species Tonatia bakeri. Next base: position 5,992 of record PVIA01015000.1, on the reverse strand, counting down.
TCAGAAAACATATCTGACACCTGTAGTGTAATCAGCCTTTCTCTCCACTCTTGGACCTAGATATTTTTTTTCCACCCTGTTCTCACTGCCATCTTTTAAAAAGACACCACACCCCTTTATTCTTTCCAAAATAAAAAATAAATGCAATAAATATTTAGTGGTTTCTCCAAATATTTTACTTTTTACCTTTATATTGAATTTATTGGAGTGACGTTGGTTAACAAAATCACACAGGTTGCAGGTGCACAATTCCACAAACATCATCTGTAAAATGTATTGGGTGTTCACCAACCCAAGCCCAAATAACTTCATGTTTACCTCAAAAGTTCTATTGATAAGTTATGTGTTTGCTTTAGTTTTTGTCCCTTCACTTTTTAAAAAATATACTTTATTGATTATTCTATTATAGTTGCCCCATTTTTCTCCCCTTTATTCCTTTCTGTTCTGTACCCCACCCTCCCTCCAGCATTCCCCCACCTTAGTTTATGTCCATGGGTCATACATATAAGTTCTTTGGTTCCTCCATTTCCGATACTATTCTTAACCTTCCCCTGTCTATTTTGTACCTACCATTTATGCTTCTTATTCCCTGTATCTTTTCCCCCATTCTCCTCCCTACCCCTCCCCACCAATAACCCACCATGTGATCTCCATTTATGTGAATCTCTTCCTGTTCCAGTTGTTTGCTTAGTTCATTTTCATTTTCTTTTTTTTAGGTTCAGTTGTTGGTAATTGTGACTTTGTTGTCATTTTATTATTTGTATTTTTATTCTTCTTTTTCTCAGATCAGTCCCTTTAATACTTCATATAATAAGGGCTTGGTGATGATGAATTCCTTTAACTTGGCCTTACCTGGGAAGCATTTTATCTGCTCTTCCATTCTAAACTATAGCTTTGCTGGACAGAGTAATCTTGATGTAGGTCCTTGCTTTTCATGACTTTGAATACTTCTTTCCAGCCCTTTCTTGCCTCCAAGGTTTCTTTTGAGAAATCAGCTGTTAGTCTTACAGGAACTCCTTCATAGGTAACTGTCTCTTTTTCTCTTGCTACTTTTAAGATTCTCTCCTTAACTTTAATCTTGGGTAATGTAATTATGATGTGCCTGGGTGTGTTCCTCCTTGGGTCCAACTTTTTTAGGTCTCTGAGCTTCCTGTACTTCCTAGAAGTCTATTTCCTTTACCAGATTAGGGAAGTTCCCCTTCACTATTTGTTCAAATTAGATTTCATTTTTTTGCTCTTCCTCTTCTTCTGGCACCCCTATGATTTGGATGTTGGAACATTTAAAGTTGTCCCAGAAGTTCTTAAGCGCGCTCTCTCTCTCTCTCTCTCTCTCTCTCCTTTTTTGTTTCTTCATTCTGTTCTGGTTGAATGTTTCTTTCTTCCTTCTGGTCCAAACCATTGATTTGAGTTTTGGTTTCCTTCCCTTCACTGTTGATTCCCTGTACATTTTCCTTTATTTCTCTTTTCACAACCTTCTCTTTTTCCTCTATTCTGCAACCATCCTCAACCATTTCTTTGAGCATTCTGATTACCAGTGTTTTGAACTCTGCTCTGATAGATTGCTTATCCTTTCCTTCATCACTTGTATTTTTTCTGGAGTTTTTTAAAAAATTATTTTACTGTTGTTCAAGCACAGTTGCCTGCATTCACCCCCCACCACTCACCGCCACCCCAGCCATCCCCACCTTCTTCCCCTGATTCCACCCCCACTTGGTTTTGTCCATGTGTCCTTTATAGTTGTTCCTGAAAATCCTTCTCTCCTTTCTCCCAATTATCCCCTTCTGAATTCTCTCTGGTTGGATCTGTTTTCTCATTTGGGCCACAATTTTTTGTCTACATGTGCCTGTTAGATAGTAAATGGTGGAGCCTTAAGTATTCACCAAGGCCAGGCAGCCCACATCACTGTGTTTGGTGCTGTATGAGGAGGAGGGGTCCAAGAGGAAACAATGCCACTTGCTCAGCTCTTGGCCAGCTTTCAGTCACTTCCTCTGCTGCGCACAAGCAAATTGGGTCCTTCTGGTGCTTATTCCTGGGTGGGTGGGTTTGTGTACATTCTAGGACCTGTGGGTCTCTCCAATGAACTCTTCTGTGAGGCTTGGAGTTTCTCCTGCTGCCTCAACCCCCACAGATTTTTTCAGTCAGAGGTTTTGAGGCTTTCTTTCCCCACTCTGGACCCATGGGTTGTGTGGTCTGTTTCACTCCCCGGTTGTTCCTCCCAGTTCCCCCCAGTATCTTCACACAAATGTGGGACTGACTGTTCTACCAGCCACTGCCTTGCCACAAGTCTTCTCTGCCCTGGTTGCCTACCTCTGCCCCTTCTGCCAGTCTGGATGAATGTCTCTTCTTTAACTCCTTGATTGTCAGACTTCCATGCAGTTTGATTTTCTGGCAGTTCTGGTTATTTTTTGTTTTTAAACTGGTTGATGTCTTCTTTTGGTTGTGTGAAGAGGCAAAATGTATCTACCTGTGCCTCCATCTTGGTGGGAAGCCACTTCACTTTAAATATCTCAGTTGATGAGAGTATGGTCAAGTCTTTTAGTCTGAGCTACAAAATGGGCATTTCCTCTGATATTAAAGATTGTTAACCTCTACTTGAATTGTCCTAGATTCAAAACTATGAACTTTTAGTCCTTCTAAGAATATCTAGTAGAGCCCTGACTGGTTTAGCTCAGTGGATTGAGCTCAGGCTGTGAACCAAATGGTCTCCAGTTTGATTCCCAGTCTGCGCACATTCCTGGGTTGCGGGTCGAGTTCCCAGTGGGGGCCACATGAGAGGCAACCACATATTGATGTTTCTCTCCTTCTCTTTCTCCCACACTTCCCTTCTCTCTAAAAATAAATAAATAAATAAACCTTTAAAAATATTTAATAGATATCTTTACTAAAATAACTGAAGCAAAAAATGAGCAGAAAATACTGACAATTTTAAAAAGGAAGCATCCCCTGCCCTGGTTGGTGTGGCTCAGTGAATTGAGCACTGGCCTGCAAACCAAAGGGTCACCAGTTCAATTCCCAGTCAGGGTACATGCCTGGGTTGCAGGACAGGACCCCAGTACAGGGTGCACTAGAGGCAACCACACATTGATGTTTCTCTCCCTCTCTTTTTCTTTCCCTTTTCCTCTGTCAAAAAGTAAGAATAAATAAAATATTTTTAAAATAAACAAATAAATAAAAGGAAGCATCTCCTAAGATTTTAAAAGGTCAAGTTCTATTCCTAAATCTCCGAGTTTTGTCAAATCTCTTCATTTTGGGCCTCAGTTTCTTCATTCATAAATGGAAAGAGTTGGAATAATTTATTATTGGTTCCTTCAATTAGTGACAATCTATGATGTTGTAACCAGAAAAGACACCAGCATTCAGGCTGCCTATCACTACCAAACTCAATAAGCAATGACAGGGGTTGAATCTTTATGGGCGCTTTATTCAGATGGCCAGTGATCTGAGAAGATGGTAGGTTCATACCCTAACAGACCATCTTGCCTTCTCTTTCTAGGTCAGACTTTTTATACTAGGGAATAAAGAAGGTATGGTGAGAGCTTTGAGATTCAGGGAAGATTAGATGTTAGAAGCTGCAACATTCCTGTCCTGGGCACTTAGCTGTTCCCAGGGGTGGTGGTCATCTCTCTCTCCCTGGAACACAAAGGTCCAGATGCCTCCAGTTGTTCCCAAGCTGTAATCTTTAGCAGTGCCCCAGGAGATTGGCTGTTTTCCCAGGAGCCAGGACAGGCCTTATCTGTAGTTTCTGAAACAAAAGTTTTAATATACACATTACTTGCTAGACTTATAACTTCTTACCTTGAACTAAAATTTTCCAAGTCTTGAGTCCCCTATCAATGTCACCAATTGCCTCTTTTTCTTTTCTTATATTTATCTCACTCTCATAATGCCAGAATGTTAACCTTTCTGACACACCTGAAATTTTAAACTGGCATCAATTTTGTTCCTGAACTTCTTTATATATGTACATGTAAATATGAACATGATAAATTATTTTAGTTTAGCTTCTGTGTGTTAAGACCATTTATATTTATTTGTTTTTCCTTTGTTTCTGGCCCTCACCCATGCATCTCACATTTGAGATATTTGCCAACTCCTCAAAGTTGAAAAAACAACATTCCAACTTTCTCCACCCTTCTTCCTCATTTTCTGACTCCTTTTCCCCTTTGATACCAGTCCCACATATCCCTGTTTTCCTTTTATTAGTTTTGAGTGTCCTGTTGAGAATCCAGTTATCACTGCCTGGACCTTTACATTCTTGCAGGAGAAGAAAATTTAACCCTTATTCTTGTTCAAACATGGAGCAAACTAGAGTAACCCCGTCTTCCACAGAGTAAGTTTGGCATAACCTACATAATATATGTAAAGTTTGTTTGATAATCTATTAATAACAACCACTCAGCTATTGCCTTCTTTTAAAATTGTGATTCACTTCCAAAGGACAAAGTGACACATTCACAAAAATTTTGAGCAAAATCTGTATTAGTGTCCAAAATGCTTTGAAGTCCAAATTTATGAATGGATTATATGATACTAGGCAGCTCCTAGACTTTTGGGCTCCAGGGGTGCTAGTGGAGAACTTAGGAGCAATCTTGTATCTTGCTAGTGTTTAGTGAGTTAAGATCAGACTTAGAAGATAAGTTTTCCTGATTTTTTTTGGCTTTATAGATGATTTTGCTGCTACATTTTAGACAGCTCCCATAGCTTCTCTTTGGGTCTGAAGTCCCACTATTGTCAATAACAGAGCTACTATAACAGTAAGTAAAAATTATTGCCTTTTTGTAATGGGTCCTCCTCTTCTAAATGTCTTTCTTTGGGAAACTCAGTTAACCAAGAGTCCTTATTGTAACCTTTTGTAATGTAAATAACTCTCTTGAAGGGTTTGTATTTCATCACCTTTGAAATGTAAACACCTAGCAAAGTCTTCATGGCACCTTGATAGCTTAAGTGTGTCTGTCTCGGGTTGTAACCATTTGCTTATAGAGGAGATAAGAAAGGTCATATAGTTCCTTTGTGTGAAGATAATTAACTAAAATAAGTATCTCAATTTTTGAGTGAAGTTAAGATGAATTACATGGAAATATATATGTGTATATATATATTCACACGCACACATATATATACATATACACACATACATGCACACAGACACACAAATTGTTCTGTTAAGTCCTCTAATAGACACAAGGATGCCATAAATCCTGCAGAATATGTGTCATTTATGGCTACAAGGTATCTATATAAATGTGTGTGAAAATGCCCTGACTTTGTACTCTCATACAAAAGTAATTTGGATATGCTTATTCAATAATAAAATATCATTCTTTTCATTCTATAATTTGTATGCAATACTCTTTGTTGCTAGTAGGATTTTTATTTCTACAATAGTACAGATATCCACATCTTTGACACAATGCAAAGAACAGGTTAGAAGTCAGGGGTCGAGGACATGTAGTTCATGGTTATCTAGGCAGGAAAGTAGCTAGAAACCTGAAATCACACCCAAATCAAAGGCCAAGGCAAAGATCAAGTCAGAAACCAGGCCTGCAAACAGAAGACATAGGATTGGTAGATGCATATGATGGGGTAAACCTGGAGACAAGCACGGGTATGTAGCGATTTTCAAACCTTGCTTAAACACCCGGCTGTCTGACTTTAGCGTGCAGAACCCGGCTCTCCCGGCTATGGACACGCATAAAAACCTGAAGCGTGCAGAACCCGGCCCTCTCCCGACTGGCTATGGACATGCTTAAACACACTGTGAACGGCTTGTCGAAACTTGAGAAATAATCAAGCACAGAAACAGTTTTCTGTAGGGAAGTCAGGAAGGGAGAAAACACTCTCTAAGTCGGTGAGCGACTGGCTAACCCCCTCGTGGGGAGAGCCCTCCGCTAACCCCTTCGTGGAGAGCACTCCGTTCCCTTGTCTCAGTGGGTTTTATTCTTGAATACCAATACAGTTTGCAAATTACAAGTAGTTAGCTTTTGAAAGGTGC
>PVIA01014999.1:0-24429 GCA_004024845.1 Tonatia bakeri | reverse complement strand
GATCCAATCTTCTGCTTCATCAATCCTGCTTTTCATTCCTTCTACTGTGTTCTTCAGTTCAGAAATTGTATTCTTCATTTCCTCTTGGCCTTTGTTGATAGTTTCTATTTCCTTTTTCATATTGATATAGTTTGCAGTGAGCTCAGTGTAGCTTCCCTCTAGTTTCTGGAAGCTCATTGTGAGCTCATTGAACTTCCTTGTAATCATTGTTTTGAACTCAATATCTGATAGTTGAGTTGCCTCTATTTCATTTAGCATTCCTTCTGAGGCTTCCTCCTTTCCCTTCATTTGCGAATTGTTTCTTTGTCTTCTCATTGTTTCTGAGACTCTTCTTGTTAACCTCTGTTTCTTAACTTGATCTGTTCTGGTTCCTTATGTTTATAGTGTGATCTTCTGTGGTAGAATACCTGCGAGGATCAGTGGTGTAGTCTCTTTTGGGTATCCTGGTGTTCACAGTTTCCCCCTACTCTTTTTTGTGATGAGTTGGAGGAGTAAGGCAAAATGGGTTAAGACAGTGAACCAGTATTCTATGATATTTACAGTAGCAGCCAGTAGAGAAGAGGTGGGAGATCCTTTGTCTATATATAGTGTAAACTGTGATCTTCTGCCCCACTATCTACGTTTTAAAAAGTATGGAAAGATGAGACTCTTATTGGAGAGGAAAGTGTTGTTAGTTGAATCTACAAAGCTATGAGACAGCAAGAGGTCAGATTCTGAGGTAAGGTAGGAATAAAGAATAGTAAATAGGGGTCGTGTGTAAAAGAATAGAGATAACTCCTACGTTAGTAGAGTTTTGGAAATTGCGAGGTGAGCCAAGATCTGTGAGGGGTGTTAAGTTGTATTTACAAGTGTATGGAATAAGTCTTATTTATAGTGATATTGAAGCAACAATCTTAGGGCAGATTCTATGAGATCTAGACAACAAGAATAAGGAGCATAGAATCTTGAGTGGAATTACAGTTTACTTTCAATATCATTTTATATTGGTTTCAGATGTGCAGCATAGTGGTTAGATGATCATATACTTCACAAAGTGTTCTCCCTAATATTTCCAGTACCCACCTGGCACAATACAGAGTTATCACAGTATTATTAACTATATTCCCTATACCACACTTTACATCCCCTTGACTATTCTGTAGCTACCAATCTGTACTTCTCAATACCTTCACCTCCTTCACCTAGTACCCCAACTCCCCTCTCCTATGGCAACCACCCGTCTGCTGTCTGTATCTATGAGTCTGTTTCTATTTTGTTTGCTTATTTTGTTCATTAGATTCCACATATAAGTTAAATCATATGGCATTTGTCTTTCTCTGGCAGATTCATTTCATTTAGCGTAATACCCTCCAGGTCTATCTATGCTGTCACATATGGTAACATTTTTTTTGCTTTTTATGGCTGAGTAATATTCCATTGTGAATATGTAACACAGCTTTTTTGCCCTCTCATTTACTGATGGGTGCTTGGGTTGCTTCCATAGCTTGGCTCTTGTCAATAATGTTGCAATGAACATAGGGGCACATACATTCCTTCAAATTAGTGGTTTTTTTTTTTTTTTGTCAGATATATACCCAGAAGTTGAATTGCAGGGTCATAAGGCAATTCTATTTTTTATTTTTTGGCTTCTATCTTTAAAGCTGCCTGCACTAGCCTGAGTTGGAGGTAGACTCTATTCATTCAGGAAACAGAATAGTTAAGTGTCTGCTCAGAAGACTCATCTTATCTCCTGTGTGGATTCCTTGGGTGATTGGTAGACTTTTGGAAGAAGGTGGTGTGAGGAAGGCCACTTTAACCACAGAATGTTTGACAACTTATCTCTAGTGAGTACAAAATAGTAACATGTGATATGTTAATTTTAATTTCCCTAATGCACTTGAGGTTTCCAATATTTGAAGTCCTTGGGGGTCCAAATCTGTTGTGTGCTGTTTCTCTTTGTTTCCTCGTGTTTTCAGTGCTATGTGGTTATGAGGTTATACATGGTTGTCGGTAGTGATAGGAATCTCAATAACCAAAGTATAGATTCAGAGGCCAAAACAAATGTGGGATATTTTCTCCTCCTTTGAGGATGTTTGTTTACCATGGAGTCTCAGCTTCTACTCCTTTACTTTATGGGGGACCCACAGCTCTTATTCTCAACCCTGTATAGACATACATCTACAGTTTACTTCAGCTCACTGTTCCCTCTTTTTACTCTTCTCCCCATTGAAAATCCTCTCTTTTTTTCAAATCAGGATGCACTAAATTATATATTTGTTGCAAAACATTATAGATGATTGTAAGAGGAAAGATAATCTATGAATAAATAATAAATTTATTAAAGATCATTTCCCCCTTTCTATAGTAGAAGCAAATAGCAGAGAAGAAGCAGAAATTATATGATGTAAAGTGTCTCAAAATGATTCTAGGCGTACTTAGAGAGTGACTCTTTGATCTCTTTGGCCAAAAGGTGGCAGCAGTGATTATCAGACTACCATGCTTTAATTCCCTGTAGTGAGGTTTCCTCTTTCTGTTGATGCTAATAGGCTGCAACAATTTTGTCATTTCCCCCAGAAGTTACTGCTGTTGTTCATGCCTGCCAAAGGCAGTGTTTCAGCTGCTGGTGCCTGCTGATGCTTCCATCATGTTGGCTAATGCCTGGTTTTGAGAGTGATTATCTCTGAGATGAGACTCGTATTTCCTGCCATTGCCAAAGCCCCTAACATGCCAAATCATTCTTCAGAAGACCTCACTCCATTTCTTCTGGAGAATCAAAAACTGCTATAACAACACATCTGTTTCTTTTGTTAATTCAGTTTTAGTTTTTCATTTTTTTCCTCTGATTATTAGGACTTATGCTAGGATTTAATCAAAAGTTCAAGAGGTTGGAAAGGAACACCATCTAATGGCATACTAACCCCTCTTTGTAACATCTCTTCTTGCCTTGAGCTTATTACCTGTGTCTTTTTTCTCCTTTCATTGTTATATCTCCAAAAATCTCATTGATAAGCTTACTCATTCTTTAGATATGCATCCTTTCTCATTCTTAGGTATGAGAAAACGTAAGAGTCATTAATGCTATGACTCAAGTATCAGCTTTGTGCACATGAAGTTCGCTATAGTGTGTACACAAATGCCAGTACAAGTGCAGTATACTACATGTTAAGAAAGTATACTACATTTTTATTCAGGAAGGTATACCAAAGTCCATTAGTTTTCATTGCATTGCACGTTTATGACAGTCATCAATGCCATTAAAGACATTCATTAGAGGGTATAAAAAAACCCACAATAAATTCCAAGATACCTTTGAAATCCCATGAAATAGATAAGCTGTTATTTCAAACTCTCTTCTAAAATCTCATTTCTGTTTTATAAAATTACCAAGAACATATATACAGAAAGCACCATACCATGTGACATAGTGTATAATCATGTGTACTTGTATATCCATGGTCCATAAAGTTGTAGTAAAACCAAATTATCTATGTTAAAAATCATGAATGATTAAGAACTTTTCATTTTTATTAATTAAAGCAATTTAGCAGTTCTTTAAAGTTATTTCATTTGTTGAGAAAAACAAATTAGCTCCTCAATTTTAATGAAAATAAGCATCACATGTATATATAAAATAACTTAAATTTAGCATATTGAAATTTGCAAACGTCAGTTTGCTTCAACATACTGAGCTAATGCAGATTTGATAAATAATTTTTTTTACTGCTTCAGTAAACAGCACAATCATGGAAGAAATTTTATCTTTTAAGGAAGCAAGTTAGTAGTTATTTAGACTGTACATTAAATGAATAGCACAGTTCCTTTTAAGACAGGATCTTCATTTGTAACAATCTCTTAGACACTAGTGTATAATTTAACTTCCATTGGGATTTTCAAATAAGGAAGGGTAAATACTACACACATATACACTCTCATCCTAAAATAAAAAGCAAAACTCACATGGCTTCATGAAGGGAAACCACTCCAAAGCCAAAGAATAACATTAAATATGAAGAAAAACAAATGATAATTTCAAGGCCCCCAATAGAATATATACAATAGCAGCTACTCAACAAGATGACAGGGGCGTTAAAACAATACTTATGTTTGTGGGATCATCTTTTTAAATGAAAATTTTATTTTGTTAACTTTAGTGTTTTTAAAAATGTCCTTTTCCCCTTTGGTTTACCATATTGTTACTGCTGCTGTTGTTGCTATTACCACCAAGATCCGCACCTGGGGTGACTCTATTGGCCTAGGCTCAAAGGCTCACACAAGTGCCCTCCTACTTGTCCTGCTCAGCCCACATCACTGACTGCCAGCACCCCAGGTATGAGCCCCATGCTGCAGCACTATCCATTTTCAGGGCTAGTTGATCTGGTGGGTGAGTTGTTACATACTCCTTAGCAGATTCCAACTTCTGTGGCCACTGTCTTGGGTTCACACATTTATTAGATAGTTTATATTTTATCTTAGTGCAGCAGATGGATTATAAATAATAATCTATAGGCATGCATATGTTAAATTTAAAAGTTATAATGCTAATTTAAAGAGGACAAATGCAAAGATAGAAACATTAAAATCAGGAGATTTAAGGTTTTTCTTAAAAAATAAGCTTTTTAATATTCTTTGTATTATATGACACCAGGCTTGGGGCTGATACTTGGGATAGAGGGTAGATGAACATCTAGTGAGTTCTTTTCTGTTTCCTTGGTATTTCCACCATGTACACTAAGACATTTATATCCTCAACTATTTTTTCCCAAATTAGTTTTATGCTCCATTGAATTATATATTAATAATCATGCAGTTACCACCTTCTCTCCCTTTAGAGTATTTTCTCTTTCCCTTTAAAGGTTAATATTTGAGTCAAGTAGGTTTTGAATATTCAAACATCTGCATAAGAGTTATTTTTTCCTATTATTCCTAGCTAATTGAGTTAACCTCCTTGTATTAAAATCTGAGGAGATCTAAGACCTCTCAACACCCCTACTTGTAAATACAATAAAAATCGGAGGGTCTGTGGAATCTATTTTTGGTTATTAAAGCTCTGTCTAGGACACCCGTTAGTAACATTATATCTTACAAAGAATTGTAAAGAGTGAGACAAATGCTCTGGAATAGTTAATATCACAAACCTCTCTGGGCAAAAGATAAGTGGTTGCAACAATGAGATCATTTTTTTCTGCCTTTTCAGACAAAATGTTTTATAAACTGAACCATACCTCCTGCAACTGGGAATATTGTGGTGGAAGGGAAAATGAATTAGTGAGAGAAAAAAGGTCAGGTCCAGCTTCAAAAATCATTTGGAAAGCTTTTTCTTTGAGATTTACTTAATATGAGAACTAGTTTCTATGTAGAATGGAAGCTAACTGCCAATAAGATAGCCTGATATCCTGTTTATGAAATTGTCTCCATGTTTAACAAACCCGATTTCTGGAGTCTGTGGTTTATGACGTAGGGTAGAGGCACCCTGGAGTCTGAGGTGCAGCAACAGAGGTGCCAGGTTCTAATGACAGAGTTCCTCCTTGGCTATTTTCAACATGATTTTTTAAACCATCACCCAAGGATATGTTTTTGTTGATTTTAGGGTGACAGGAAGGGAGAGAGAAAAAGAAAGAATGAAACATCAATGTGAGAGAGAAACATCCATCAGTTTCTGCCCACGCATGCCTTTACTGGGGATCAAACCCACAACCCAGGTATATGCCCCGTCCCAGGATCAAACCCTCAACCTTTTGGTATACTGGATGGCGCTGCAATCACCTGGCCAGGAGTCAACATTATTTTTACTGGGACTAAAAAATGGTGAGAGGGAACTGCTCTTAATGTGTTATTATAACTCTCTGGGCTTGTTCTCTGTGCCTAACAGAAGTTCTAAAAATGGGAGAATATGCCAATCTGCAAAATATCTCCTGAAAATGATTGCCTTGTTTCTTTTAAAATGTCAAATGAGGAAGCACACTTGTCCCTGTGCACATAGGTTTTCCCCCACATATGCATTTTTTTATCATGGTGAAATATATATATATATATAAAACTTAACATTTTGACATTTTTAAGTGTGCAATTCAGTGGCATTAATGTCATTCACAGCAGTGCTGTGAAACCATCACCACTCTCCATTTCCAGGACTTTTTCACCATCCCAAACAGCAACTCCATACCCATTAAACAATAATCGCCATTCCCTTGCCCTGCCAGTGTTGGCAACCACCCTTTAATTTCTGCCTGTATGGAGTTGCCTATCCTAGAAACCTTATACAATTGCAATTATATACTACAATTGTCTTTTTGTAAGTAGCTTATTTAACTTAGCATAATGATTTTAACTTTCATCTATGTTATACTATATCAGAATGTTTTTCTTTCCGAATGCTGAATAATATTACATTGTATATATACATGTATATAAATATATAGATGTACATATGTATGTGTATATGATATATATATATATATTTACATGCACACATACATTAATACACATACACACACTACTCCATTCACCTTTGTCCATTTTGTTTATTCATTGGTCTGTTGATAGACACTGGTTGTTGTTTCTGCCTTTTGGCTGTTTTGTGTATAATGTTACTTTGAACATTGTATACAAATATCTGTTGAGTTCCTCCTTTCACTTCTTTTGGGTATATACCTAGACGTGCAATTTCTAGGTCATATGGTAATTTTACTTTTTGAGTAACTACCATACAGCTTTCTCTAGTGGCTGCACCATTTTACATTCCCATCAGCAGCACATCAGGGTTCCAATTTCTCCACATCCTCAACAACACTTGCAATTTTTTGTTATTTTTATAATAACCATCTTAATGTATTTGAAGTGATGTGCACACATTTTTTTTTACCTTTATCACAGTTTATAGGGATTATAGAGTTTGAATGATAAGGTATACATTTTTTCTCTTTTCTCCCTCAAATTGCCTAACGAAGCATCTACTATTTCTTGAATGCCCACTTTACTAATATTTGATCATTGAACATGACCTAATTTGGGGTCACATTCCCTTGACATTACCTTGAAGACAATAGATAATTATGTAATATTCATTTGAATAGAAAGATATATTCTATTGCAACAAGCAGGTAAGAGAGAATTTAAGAACTCTGAGGAAAATTATGGAGAGACAGCTAAAAAAGAAGGCTATAAAACATATCCGACTGATAACGTCTTTATACCTAATATTTGAGTGTCACAACTACCAAAAGAATAAATGTGATATTTATGCTTAGTACTGAAATAAAAATAGTTTAGGTCTTTCCTTTTCCACTGGATTGACACAACACTCTTCATTTTACTCATATTTGGAACCCTATTGCTTGTGATGAGGCCTCAGCTGAAGCCAAAATAGATGTTTTAAGACCCAGCTAAAGAGGACTTGGAAGATTAGGAGGAATGCATTCCACGTTACCCGATGGTGGCAGCAAATGCAGAGGGGTAACATTGATGGAAACCATCAGATCTAGCAGTTCTCTCTTTCTAAATAGATTATGTCAAGCAGTCACTTCCACTTGATGCTTTCCAGTGGCTCTCCCCTAGAGTGGATAAATGAAAAAGAAAAGCAGGCAGGATGTGGGGGCATATATTAAAAAACAAAAATCAGATAATAGAATATAACCATGGAATGCAACAAGTAGAGTGAATTCTCCCCAACTTTCCCCCAAACCTGGGTTCTTTCTAACAGTATTAGTAACTATGATTAATAGCCTTCTTCTTGTATATAAACTAGAGGTGATATATTTAAAAGCGCATTGTAAATGTTCAAGTTCTATGCCAATATAAGTTATCAATAGTGTATTTTAGAAAATATTATATATGTACAGTATTCTCAGAAAGGATGTAAAGCTTTGTAAATGTTATAAAGGTGTAAGTTATAACAAAAAGGAATGATTACATTTGTAAGGAAATTGAGCAATCTGCTTTCAGGTAAGTCTTTTGTTTTCAAGCCAAGGGAACATATAATTGAAGAAATAGATAGCACTAACTGATTTGATGACATTTTCTATCCTTAGAAATTAATGTATATTAATATACATTAACTATGATCATATATTCTAATGATAAGATGGTGGTTCATACTATTAAAATAATGTTCTACCTAATATTTAAGTCACTTGTTTACTTATGCATACAGTAATTTCTATTCTGCTCAAAATGAAACAAAGCTTACTAGACTGATTAGGTATTCTTTCCCAAATTGACCTTACTTTAATTTTCCAGGTAATTTAAACTAAAGTCAGTTTGGAAATAGTATGTTGCCATAAAATGTTAATTGCTGTTGGATACTAGTGATTGTTTCTCAAACCGTCTTTCCCTGTGGGATAGGAAAAGGAAGCAATTGATTTTCTTTTGGCTTTGAAACTTGATAACAATTGGAAATTAGGTGAGGAGCTAATGAAGTTACAGTTGCTTTAAACTTGTCATTCTGAGCATTCACTGAGAAGACTGAACAGCTCAGAGGAGTGAATCTTGCATTTTTAATCGACAGTATCTTCAGAAGTATATACATAAACACTTGATAAACTAAGAGCCACCATTGACTTTTCCTTGTAGTACTTAAACTATAGAAACATTAATTACAAAACTTCTGGAAAGAATCTGTTCTGTATATTTCATCTTCTCATCTCACTCTAAGGAACTGTGATAATTGAGTCTGATAAAATATCTAGAAAAATAAATGCATAATATTAGCGTGAGAATCAAAAATAGATCAGTTGGAGATTCTAGAGCATAAAAGTAAGTGGGTAGATATTGTAGTAGCAACTTGTTTTCTTCTGATTGCTTTTTATTTATTTTTTCAGTGAAATGGAATATGGTATCATCATCTGAGGGTGATAATGGAAAAGGAGGTACTGGAAATGTGAAGAAAAAGAAAGAATTATAATCTAGTCCTCTAGGAGAGAATGGACTAAGGAAATATAGTGTGATTGCTAGACAGTATGAGGATCATGTAGTGAGTGACAATGAATACAAGTGGGCCTACAGGATATGGCATACCATGGAGTACCATGGTATGTGGTTTGCTCCAGCTATATTTAACTATTTGGTTGCCATCAAGGACTAGGCAGAAGAGTGGATTTTAACATCTATAGTGTGTCCAAGAAAGTGTGACTTTCTGAGAGAAGGGCAAGAGATTTGAGGATTTATGTAAGGAAGGACTAATAATAATTGAGCATGGAATGTAAGTTGAAATTCAAAAGGAAGTGAGAACAAAGTGGGCCTGAGAAACAGAAAAGAAATTACATAGAAATAGTGAACTGAAGGTACAGTGGTGGCTGAGTTGGTGGAGTAAATTGAAAGACAGTGGGTGATAAATGGAAAGTGGGAGGCTTGAACTGTCTTACTGAGGAGGTTATATTTACTGTTAGTAACAAATTCTATGGTCATTAGTTTATGGTTAAGGTATGATGGAAGGCAAAATCATTGGATAAAAGAAAGGTAAGGGACTGAGAATTGAATATTTGAACAGTCATCAAAATGGATACTGGAATAAGGTATCAGTTACATTTATGAGG
The DNA here is from genome assembly GCA_004024845.1 of Tonatia bakeri. Lineage (NCBI taxonomy): Eukaryota > Metazoa > Chordata > Mammalia > Chiroptera > Phyllostomidae > Tonatia > Tonatia bakeri. The sequence goes on along the minus strand of PVIA01014999.1, from coordinate 14,920 downwards.
GGGAACCCCCAAAACCCAGAATTATCTTCTGAAGTCCACACTTCAGAAGGCCCTTCTGAAGGGCCTTCTGAAGGCCCACCCCCTTGTAGTACAAGCTTTCCCCAATAGATGAGTGTTCCAGGATCCCATCTGTATCAGTGTACCAGCTGGCCTTGTTGTGAGAGGCTGTGTTTGGCTTCAGTGAATTCTTTTTGAAGATTCTTTCCACACGTTTGTCCATTTCATAATGGGAGATTTATTAGCACACCTGCCCACTCCACATTGAGTGGTTTAGCAGTTTTTGACACAAAATGGCATGAACCCCATGCCCCACCCACCCTATTCACCCAATCTCACCTTGAGAGACTCTTTTTTGCTCCCCCAGGTGAAAAAAGCCCTCAAAGAGAAACATTTTGCCAATGTGGGATGTGGAAGAGGTGTAACAAAAAACAGCAGAAGCACTAAAAGGCATCAAAATTAACAATTCAAAAACTGTTTTGAGCAGTGGAAAAAATGTCTCTATAGGTGTATTGCATCAAATGGAGAGTACCTTGAAGAAGACTGAAGTTTTAACATGTAAGAATAAATACACATATTTTTATAAATAAATTCTGGATTTTTTTTATCCTTCCTCATATAACAAAAGTAGTGTATCCCAAAATGTCAATGAACCAGGAGCTAACATGGTAAAATAACAGGCAGGCGCCAAAGGAGCTGTGGATGGTACAATAAGGAGTAATAGATATTATATCCTCATGACATTCAAATATTGGGGTACTTTAAGGAAACAAAAAGGAGAATGGTCAGGAAGCAGCAATGAAAAGAAACCTCACTTGTAGGCAAAAGATAAGGGGAGTATTGGAAGAAAGCAGCCACTGCTTATGAGGGTGTCAGTAATTTGAGGGAAGAATTCTTAGTTTCAATTTAAGCAAGAAGAAGGAGGAAATGTTTCTCTCTTTATGGAGGTATAATTTAAATATAACATTATATTAGTTTTAAGTGCACAACACAATAATCTGATATTTGTATACATTGAGACATAATCACCACAGTAATTCTAGTCACTACTCATCACCATACATAGTTGCAAATGCTTTCTTTTTCTTTTCTTGTGGTAAAGACTTTAGTAACTTCCAAATATGCAATACAGCATTAGTAACTACAGTTACCATGTTGTACATTGCACCCCCATGACTTACTTATTTTATAACTGGAAGTTTGCATCTTTTGATACTCTTCACCTTCCCCTAATTCTCCTTCCCTCTGGCAATGACCAACCTGTTCTCTGTATCTATGACCTTGGTGTGTGCTTTTTAAAAATTCTACATATAAGTGAGATCATACAGTATTTGTCTCTTGATGTGAGTTATTTCACTTAACATAATGTACTCAAGGCCCGTCCCTGTTGTAGCAATCGGCAAGATTTCCTTCTTTTTATGTGGGACTATAGTTCATTGTACACACTGCTATTTGAGTTAACAATCAAGGAGAATAGACATAACAGTTACAAATACAAACTAGAGAACATGAGAGTAGGGTACAGACTTGGTTGACCACTCACTTTTACATTTGTTTGTAACTCTAGCCTGTCTACCTGTTTTAACTCATGGGCTAAATGTAACTTATTCTTAGTGACCAGTTCTGGGTCTGGGAAAGAATTCTAATGTAATGAGACTAACTCCCCCTTGAAATTCATAAAAATTAAAAATTTTTCTTTAAGAGCTACAGAGTCAAGTGTATTTATTACAGTCTCTATGTAAAGATTGTTACTCAGATCTGGTTTCTAGATTCTGACCATTTATCAATAGTTTCCATTTTTACCTTTGATACAAGACAATATGCCTAAGTTCCAGCTCATGGTCCTTATTTTCTTAGCCTAATGTCTCCAGGTACCGCTTCTCCATCTCTTAGAACCTGAATTTAATGACCCTAGACTGTTTCTTCATGACTCTAGTACCATTTTTTATTTGTCCTCTGATCCTCATAGTGTTCAGTACTTCTGAGACACTACATGTCTCTTTTTCCTCCCACGCATTTCATCCTACTCATAGCCTCTGGCTTTCCTGGTGATTGGTGAACTCTGTTGCCTAAGTAGTTCAGTCTGCAAGTATCAAAAAGCAATACATTTTTTTCCAGTTTTCAAAGATACATTGACATTTCACAATTGGGCACATACATAATTTGTTTTTCTTAAATGAAGTCATTTAATATACTACATTTGAATTGTTTATGGAAATATAGATCACCATAAAGAACAAAGCTGAGTTTCCTGTAGATAATTGCTGCAGTGGAATCAGCTACTAATAAAATTTACCTGATATTGACATCTATTTTTGGTATAACTGAATAAACTCTTATTACATCTTCTCTATATGCTTCTAAAAATGTAGTATGTGTTTTAGAGATGAAATATATGCTAGAGGTTCATTTCTAAAGTTATTTCATATTGTGTTTCAAGTTATGCCTTGTAGTCTCCTACAATTTTGATGGGAAATCATTGAATTCCCTTGAAGTGGGTAAATAGTGAGTATAAGGAGAAAATTTAATACTATGTAGAAAATAGGTAAAGTCATTACAAGAAAAATCAAAATTTTGGAGGAGAAAATCACTTTCTTTAAATTGAATGTGGAAAAAAAATAACTCCTGAATTTTATTTCCCTGATACATGACAATCTGAATTGAATTGAATCTACTTCTACCCTCTGATTTCAATTTGTTCTTCCTTTCACTCCCCTTTTCCTGCCTCTTTTCAAATATCTCCCACCTATCTGAGGATTTTTGCAAAAGTAATCATAAACAATAATTCTGGAAAACAAACTCAATTCTCCTCAACACAGAAGAAAGGATAGGCAAAAAGGAGGTTTACAGTTGTGAGTATGCAAAGCCCAGAGTCTATTCATGTGTTATCACTTATTAATCATTGTATTTATTATTACTAACTTACTTTTGCCCACCCCTGTATATAAATATAAACATGCATATTGTTTATAAATGTTCTTTAGCAGCTTTTCTGCTTGCTCTCAAAAGGCCAACATTTATCAGTAAGCATATCCATTGTTACTGACTAGCCCAGGTCTACTACTGACTCTGAAGATATTCCCGTTCACCATGTTCACTGTACTTAATTAGTTGTTCATATTTGGATTAGCACTCTGGCTTCTTTAGTTTTCATCACTTTATTGGATTCATTCTTTCCTGGGCATACATAGCTTCTAATTACTATGGGATCCATAATATGGTCCACAACTCCACTGTATTTCAGTATATATCCATTCTTGTTTGATTTAAGATATTGTACATTCTACCTTGGGTATGGTGGCTATCCCACTTTAAGCCTGTAGACACATAGAAAAAGAACATTTTGCTTCACATATAGCTGTAGAATGTGTTTAGTGGTAGAAATGTTGCACCCAATAAATTGTAGATGAGTTAAAAAATGAAATCTGAAAATTGTCAGTCAGGATTTATCTGCAGAGGCTAGAAGCCACTCAAGATAAAGTGAGAACGTAATTTTTCTATAGGAAAGTCAATGGCTTATAGTGTCCTTGGGAGGTTTTAGAAACAGAACATGATCTGAGTGTGGTGGACTGAATTATTGATGCCAATTCTTTTCTTCCTCCATGTTATAGGGCTGTATATCCAAGCTCTCTGTCATGTGACATTGAAGTGTTGTCCAGTAAAACAGGGAGAGTATATGTCCCCACCCCATTCACTTTGATCAAGTGAACATAACACTATCCCAGTTCTGAGAAGAGGCTTTAAGAAGACTCTTGCATTTCTCTTACTCTCTCTGGCTTCTTATGTCCATCCTGAGAAAAGCATGCACTAGGGGATTGCTGCTACTTAAGCCTGTATCTCAGAACAATAGATCTATAAAGCATAATTGAGCCTAATCTGCAGCCTCAAATAGAGCTGTCACAGTCAATTCACAAATTCATGAGAAGAAAATGTTGTAGACAACTGAAATTTTGAGCAAAAGTTGACTATTCAATGGTAGTTTTGAGAATGGATCTGAAAGTCACACCACAGAAATGAGTCACCAAAGAAAAACTCTCAGAGCCTACCACATAATATTTTCATTGTATCCAGATGACCAGAAGTTATTTGCATGTACACAACCACCCATGATGGACATGTTTGCTTTATTCTGGGAGGTTATTTGCTGTGTTAATTTCATAATACTGTAAAATAAAGGAATGCCCCTTAAATATCAATTGATGATAATTCAATACAAGACTTTATTTTTAAAATTTGTTATGAAAAGGTAGATGCATTATTTTTTAAAGAAAGCATATGAATCAGAAATTGAAAAGAAGAACTGTAGTCAACAAATTTTAATAGTGCTGAAAGAAATATGCTATAATATAAATAACAAGATATCATTTTTTGCATATACTTGGGTAATATATATCTATACCTAGATCCATACCTAATTATATCATACCAAAATTGTGATGATGAGATCATGAATGATCATATGTATACATATATATCATTTTAACAAAGATTAAAAGAACAGTTACAAAGAAATATTTCAAATAAAATATTGCCAATGGAATACTATTTAATTGAAAATAAAAAACACCTTTTTTTAGTGCAGTTTGACAATACTGTATATCCCAAGTTTCAACACTACTCAGAGCCTTAACCTAATAATTACATTTCTAGGAATTTCTCTTAAAGGAAAAAAAACAGAATTGTGAATATGAGTGATTTCAAAAGAATGCTCAGTGTAAGGCAAATTGTAACACTGAATATTTTGAAATACCACTAATTATCCAATAAGAGAAGACTGGTGGAATAAATTACTCTTCATCCACTGAACTGAATATTATTAGAAAGCAGCAGAATAAAGTATAAATAATTGCATGTTTTGTAAACCATAATACTAGTATTTGACTCAGTGCTCTATTATGTATTACTGATAAGGCCAGGAACAAGTTACTTACTCCTTTAAGTTTTCTTATCGCTAAAATGAAGATAATATACCCACCCCAAATTATTACTGCGTAGGTCATTGAAAGGCGCCTCTAAACTACTTAGATTAGAAACTGGTACTCAGTATATTGTGGTTTTTATTATCACTATGAACCATTATGATAATAATATCAGAAAAATATTTTGTATAATATTAGAAAAATACTTATATAAACTGTGAAAAAATCTATGTCATTAATCAGTACATGTAATGGGATTCTAATTTTGTGGCAAAATACACAGAAATGAAAATACATAGAAGAAAGAGGATGAGATGGAAATGAAATTATTTTTAAACTTTATTGTATATATAATTTTGTGAGTTTTTCAAAATGACTATTTGTTTCTTTCATTGTCAGAAAAAATGTTACATTTATTAGTGTCAACAAACTAGTTATGAAAAGGTAGGCCATAATTCTGTTGTTTTATTTATAGAAATATTATTTGTCATCAAACAGATCAAAATAATGTATGTTCGAGAATCTTTGAAACAATAGGCTAAATATCTTATTTATTAAGAAGAGATTTAAGGAGCAAGTTCTTTTATGTCTATTTATAAAGATTTTTTCATTTGCAACCCATCATATCCTGTTAATGTATTAAAAAAAGGAATAGACAAAGCAAAAACTAATATTCCAAAGGAACTTGAGAAACACAAGGTAAAATATGCATAAGGGAAATCAAGATCAGAAAAGCTTAGAGAAGAGTGTACCTTGGCATGCTATAGTACCAAACTTATTTGGAGAGAGAGAGCTGATCATTGTGGGTAATCTACTGAAGTTAAGCAAGGTGAAAAATGTTTGTGTCACATTGAGGCTGTTCTGAGATGTGAGGCAAACTGTTCAATGTTATCAGAAACAATCATGAATTCAGCAGCAACCCTCCTCTCCCCCCACCACACGTACACAAATACACACTCACATGTACGTATGTATTCAAATTCTTATTCTTTGACTAATGGTTCTAAACCAGGCCTATATAGACCTATCAAATATAAACCTTACATTTTTATCCCCATCACGAGTAGAAAAGGCATTCTCTTCTCAATGTGGATAACAAATTATTGATGCTTCTGTTATTTCCCAGAACTACTGGTTCCAGGAAAACTAGGTAAAATCAGAAAAATTAACCACTATATTATTTTAGGGATCTCCAAATCTATGAAATGGACAATAGATATAATGATTATTATATAATTCTATCATGCTTCTTCCTCTAAAAATTGCTAACCTGAATTTGTTTCCCAAAATTTGTTATATCACTTTTATTTTTCTGTAATACCATTTTTTTCTTCCCTGGAACCCACTTAACTAGCAACATTAGTCCCATTTTATTTTGTGGCTTTCAGGTCATGTTCTTTGAGCAAGCCAAACACATATGATCATTAGGCTAATATTATGAATGTAGTGAAATATTTCTTCCACAAGGCAGATTTTAATTATGATTCTATTTAAAGAATATCAGTAACATGATAAAGTTTACATTCACAATTCTTTTATAAAATAATTTGGATTTCATGATTTTTTTTGGCTGAAATCTGTTTTATTGTTTTCTTTGAAAGATGTGTTCAAAATATTCAAATGCTGATAACTCCTACCAAAAATAATTATATTACTTTTTTGAAATTTTTAATATGTAATCTATAGATGAGTTACTATGATTATGAGTAAATCTTATTTTTTAAAATTCATAACTTCCACTTAGCAGACACACATGAAAAAGCACTGCTACATGCATTTTCCAAGACAGGCTTATCAAGCATTGAATCAAAGCATTCTCTTCTCCTAAATGTAATAGTACCAGAGATCCAAAAAAACAAATTTCAACTAAAGCTAAAATGTCACAGTCATTGAATAATCATTTATATGTTCTGCTGTTGAAAGTAGTACCCATAGTATTGAAAGCAATACCACCTTAAAATTTCCCCATTCTTTATTAATACAGAGACTTTTGGCCACAACTTAATAATAATTTTGATTACAGCCAACTGATAAAGAACCAAGAATTCTTTTAAGCACTCCTCATTTAATTTCTGCCTTAACCCTCTGAGTACATAATACCACTATCGCTATTATACAGCCAAGGCAATTAAGACTCTAAGCTTAACTAAATTGCCCAAGATCACCCAGATGATGATAGAAGGGATATATCAAATGCTTCCTCCTATATAAAATCTATACACAGGTTTCTCATACTTTACACACAACAGACAACATAGAAATCATAAGGAAACAGAATGAGAGCTAAATATATAGTGACAAACGTCTTGGTTTGCCCAGGATTGAAGAGTTTTCCTGGGATGTGCACCTTCCAGTGCTAAAACCAGACAGGTCCTGAGTACACTGGGATAAAGTGGTCATCCTGAAATAGCAACTAAATGTAAAGTTGTCAAGATAATATTTGACTCCTAGTAAGTACATACTGTGTTTTATTGATTAATAATCAGCTTGAGAAACAAATCTCAAAACTTTAAAGCAAGACCTTTTAGCTCACAATTTTGTGGGTCAGTAATTTAGGCTGCCTTCTGCTGGTCTCATCAGGGTTCATTCATGTGAATGAAGTTGCCTGGACTTACTCACATGTATGGTGGTGGCTGCTGGCTATTTGTTTGTGCTGGCTATTGCCTGGGATGATAGGGGTGACAGCATATATACCCAGCAAGCTAGCATGAACCAATTCTTATGTCAGCTACCACAGGCTTCTCCCAAGCAGTAACGGAGTACTCTCAATAGTCTCATAGTTCTCTCTTAATTCCTTAGTAAATTCATCTTTCTACCCCATAAAGATGTTTTCACAGCTTATCTCACTAAATATAACCCCTAGTTCTATCTCTTAGGTGATAGCCTTATTACTAATCTAGCTGAGAAAAATCAAAACAATCAGAAAAAACTTTCTCAGTCTTCTATCAAGCTGCTCATTGTAATTGGATTTAATATTGGTAGAATGGATAGACTATGCATCTAATGCCAACCCCTTTTGCTTGTTTTAGTGAATGCACTAGCTCTTCCTTACTAAAATGTTTGCTCTAGTCATGGATTGGAAAACACAATAGTATTACAATGGTGTTTCTCCCCAGTTTTATCTATAGGCTCAACATTATCTTTATCAAAACCCCAGTGGGATTTTTTTGGGGGGGGTAGAAATTGACGAGCTGATCCTAAAATTTATATGGAAATGCAAATATCCAAAGTAAGTAAAATAATCTTTAAAACAAAGAACAAAGTACCTGTTTCAAACTTAATAAGCCACAGTAATCCAGGCAATGTGGTACTGGCATTAGAACAGGCATATAAAATAGATGCAGGGTCAGATTCATGGACAATCTATTATTGACAAAAAGGTCAAAGTAATATAGTTCAGAAAGGATGGTCTTTTTGACAATCTTACTATGATAATTGGATACCCGCATTATAAAGCAATCATAATAAAATTGCTTATTCACAGATGCAAAAGATAAATTTATACTCTTACTTTACACACATGTACAAAAATTATCTCAAAATGGATAATTGATTTAAATATAAGAGCCAAAACTATAAAACTTCTAGAGAACAACATAGGAAAAATATTTTTATGAACTCAAGTTAGGCAAAGAGTTCTTAGATATGACACCAAAAGCAAGATACACACACACACACAAAAAGACATTGATTTATTGGACCTTTGTGCTTCAAACCACACCATTAAGAAAACTCAAAGTTTTGTTAAGAATGTGGAGACCCTAGAGCCCTCATACATTGCTGGTGAGAATATGAAATGGTACAGCCATTTTGAAAACATTTTGGCAGTTCTTTAAAAGTTTATCATAAATTGTCCATACAACCCAATAATTCTGGTCTTAGGTATCCATCAAAGAGAAATGAAAACACATTGTTCTCAGAAAGACTTGCTCATCAATGGTCATGCAAAAATACTCAAAATGGCTCCAAACTGTAAACACCCAAATGTCTCTAAATTGGTGAATGAATAAACAAATTATGATATTTCATATAATGGAATACTGTCAGTCAAAAGGAAGACACTGGTGAAGCATGTTACAAAGTGTAAGAACCTTAAAAACATGATTAGTGAAAGAAGCCAGATTCAGGATACTGTATGTCACGTCAATTTTAAGGAGTGTCTAGAAAACTCACTTATATAAGTAAAAAGCACATTAGTGGTTGTCTGGGATGGGAGGTTAGTATGGGGATTAACTGCAAGCAGGCATGAAGGATCTTTCCAGGGTGATGAAAAAATTTAAATTGGATTAGGGTGATGGTTGTACAAGTCCAAAAATTTACTAAAAATCACTGAATCGTATATTTACAGTGGGTGAGTATAGTATCATGTAAATTACAACTCAGTGAAACTACTAACCAAGAGGAGGAGGAGACATTTTGGCTCTGATTAGTCAGCCACAGAAAACGTAGAGTGGCCAAGGGGAAAGAACGGGGAGCTAAAAAGTCAAAGGAGAGGGAAGGAACTTGGATGAGAGCTGGATTCTGAGGCCAGAGGATAAAATATGGCCAGTGAAAAAAGTCCCAGTGGCAAATATGGCCAAGAATGTTTAAACTTTAAATGATGTTAGCTTTTCAAATTTGCTACTGCAGTATGAAAATATTGAGAATGCAGCATAAACTCTTCTCTTTCTCATGTCAACACATCTTTTAACTATATAACTAACCACATATTCCCCTTTGCTAATGTGTAAGAAATACCTCACTCATTCTGTTTGTAATGGAGCACTGGGAATAATGCCACTATAAAGTCCTTTGACCAACACAAAAGCATAAATTTAGTCAAATCTATCTACCATAGAGCTAAGAATTGTGTACTCTGGTGCTGTGCTGTGAAATGCAGATGATGCTGCAATTTGCAAACTGGATTTTGGAAGAACCTCCATTTATGGTTTAGTTTCTGGTTTTTCTGTCCTGAAATACATGGAACTAATACAAAAGTGACCAACCTCCTGGCTATAGGACAGGAGATACTTTGACAGGAGAACCCATGGATTGACTCTTGGATCCATCATTGCTAGTCCAGTTTCTTCCTTCATTTGCTCAGGTTTATGTTATTACTGACCATACCTACAGAATGCACTGGAAGTGCACTGTGCTTTGCCTAACATAACACCAGTAGAATGATTCATGGCCATTTCCAAAAACAGATTAATTTCTTGTCTCATAAAATGGTGCAGACACAATGATTTAGTACCACACACTTAAGGTTCATATAGACCTTTGTTTAAATCTAAGCCCTATTATTGGTTTGTTATGCATACTTGGAAAAATACTTTACACGTTGTTGAAGCTTATTTTACTCATATGCAAAAATGGGGATAGTTAGATTTAATTCATAAGGAGCTTCTATGATACTCAAATTAAGATATATATTATAGTGCATTGCATATAGTAGACAAATGGATTTAAAGATAATTTTATTACCTATTATTTCATTCACCAGTTTTTCCTATTGGTATCATCAACATGCATGATTTACAATTTAGATAACCTCCTAAGAGGTTTTCTGTTCCGCAGCCCTTTATTCCAATGAGAAATGTTGTCTGTCTATCTCTCTACTTACCTACCTATCCAACTATCCATCCATCCTTATCTATTAATACACTCTAGCTAAAAATAATTTTAAGTGTGATTTTTATTATATTTAAAATATATTATTTCCACTGAATGGTACAATATACACAAAGATTCCTCACATGAGGTACTACTATCAAGTAAAAAGATAGATTTCAAATAGGAAAACAGATTTCAGCATGCAGTTGGGGAGTTGATCTTATCATTTTAGGGACATGGTTTGTATAACATGGAAAGATAATTCTGCTACTCTAAGTCCTACTGGGGAACTATAAAGTAATTCTAATGTATTTTTTATAGTTTAAACATAAAATTCTACATTCATAGATGCCTCAATTTTAAATTCTCTCATTTATACAAGGGATTTGTGTGATAAAGTTATATCAGGCTATATTTCATAAACCAAATCATTATGGGTTTGGAATTTATTTTCACAATTATCTACTGCATGCTGAGAAATCTTGGAGGAGTGAGCCTGTTTCAAGTTGTACATATTTTGCAAGTAAGCTAGCAAATTTGTTTGCTGCCTCCAGAATCATTGAATTGCAGATAGTGAGTTATTCACATGTTTTCTCCCCAGGTCTGTCTAACCCAAAACCCTCAGTTCTGGGATTATCCAGAAAAGTATAATGGTTATCCAATAGCCCACTCTCATATTAGGCTGGGTGTACCAGAAGCAGCCCTTGAGGCAAAGACTCATGTAAAAGTCATTTGTTAGAAACTATTTCTGGGAAAATTGTTAGGGGGATTGGGAAATAAGGCTGGAATGGGGAGGGGTTTAAATAAGCGTCCAATATCAAAGCAAAGCCCCATGGAGCGTAACTTGAACTAAATCCCACAGAAGAGGTTTTAGAGACAATGTTGATCACACTTGAGAGTTGTGTCCATTATGGCACAAGGGAGCTGGAGCATTTCTACTCCCCATATTTGTCAGTTATTGGTTAAACATTTCCTGGCAGGGCAAGTGCAAGGAAAGAGCAAATTCCCAGGCATGTCTGGCTCTCTGTGCACCCAAGCAGAGCAGGTTTGGCAGCTGCAGGACAGTCCTCAAAAACATGGAAATACAGGTGCTGGTTGTTGGGATTGAAAGCACATATGCACTTGGTACACTTAAAAGTGGCAAAGAACACAAAAATGGTATGCTAATCATAGGAGATATGTACAAAGCACTAGCAACACCTACTACTACACCTCAATTCTTTGCTAAAAAAAAAATTGATTTTTTGGAGACTGCCAATGTATATAGCCCCAGCTAATTAGGGGCTGGATTGCAATTGGTGTATTGTGGCTATGGCAATTCTGTTTCTTTTGCCTTTGACTGATCTAAGTGTGAGCATATGCATCCTATGTGGTAAATGCACTACCTACTGTAGGCCTCTGGGAATGTTGTTTCTCTCTGAAAAAGTATAATCTTTCCTCCCTTGTTATCTCCTTTGATGTGTGACCACTTAAGACTATGGTGCTTGGAGATACTTGTGGCCACACAATTTCTATCAGGAAAGAACTGAAGGAGTGTGGGTCTCAGAGACATTGTGAAACCAGAGTCAACCCAAAGATTGCCAAAGTTTGACCTTCTGGTCAAATGAACAATAAGTGCTATTTTGACTTAAGTCAGAGGTGTTCAATCTAGAGCATGTGTACGTTTGGCTCATGAAAAGACTTCCCTACAATACACAGCATGGATTGTACAAAGATATTCATATTCAGGTCCTTCCATAGTCTTTTCTAAAATGGATCTGCCTAAGAAGGGCATACATGTTACAGGGATGCTGGTTCTTCTTTCCTTCTTCCCCTTTTACAAACTCCTTTGGTCCTTGTAAAAGAAAGAAAACCTCCACTTTATCCCTACACATTGCCCCAGGTGGTAAAAACCTCCAGGATAGCAAACACAGGGACAATTGATCTATGATATAATCATCTTGATTTGGGGAAAGTGAATGACTCTAATTACTAGATTGCAGATAATTTTGTGGAGCAAGTGATTTCCAAGGAATTTGAAGGGGAATCAAGTTGACAGCTAATAGATGATTAAAATACTTTTTGCTGGTAGATTATTTTATTATTTTTGCATATAACAGGAGTTCAAAGAACTGAACTGCTAAAACCAAATTTCTGGTTTTCGTCTTGTGAATAATATTTGTCAACACTATTATAAAATCTTAAAATGAGGATAAAAATCAACACTGTCTCATTCTAGCAATAAGTAATATCTATTCAGGATTATGTAAACTATAAACAAGAAAAGAAAATCTCCATTAATCTCATTAAGAGACAAAAATTTTAATCAATTATTTTTCATGGTTGGTGATAATTTCTCAAAATTCTGTCATGTTTATATTATTTTGATCAATTACATATTAATTAAAATCATAATTAAACTCTATCCAAAAATTAAAATTAAAGCTTTATAGAAAATTTTAAAATATAATACTTCAAAATATACACATATTAGTCATTGAAATATGTTAGTGTAGTAAATAAAATAATTATAAGCAGAAAATACACCACATTAGAATAATCTGATGGGAGAAATGAAATGGAAATGCTATTTCCAATTTAACAAATAATAAGTAGCATTTCCAATGATTAAAAAAGAGCTATGTTTAAGCAGTGATAATACATAACAAGATAGTAAGTTATTTGTAGTTCACTGGAAATACCCAAAATGTGATATAGCAATACCACCACTTACAACTCACTATAAATTCTCTTTTGACAGTATTTTAATATTGCAACTTGGAAATTAAGACTTAAAAAGAAATGTAGATGGGAGTACATAATTTTACAAAATAGTTTTCTCTAATATAAGAGCAAAGGTTTAAAACAAAAACAATGACTGTATGTTCTCACTTATAAGGAGAATCTTAAGAAGCCTAACTATAGAAATAGAGAGCAGATGGTACTTGCCAGGGGCTTGGAGGTGTATGAAATGGGGTGATGTCTGCCAAAGGGTAAAAATTCCCAGTTATAAGATAAATAAGTTCTGGGATCTAATGCACAGCGTGGTGACTATAATGATCAATACTGAATTATATACTTGAAAGTTGTTAAGAAAGTAGATCTTAAATGTTAACACACACATACACACAAAATTGTAATTATGTGAGGGGTGGGGATGTTAACTGACCTTATTGTGGTAATTATTTTGTAATATATGCATGTATGTAGTCATCAAATTGCATATTTTAAACTTACATATGTTATAGCTCAATTATAGCTCAATAAAGCTAGAGGGAAAAGATATTTATTCAGGATTTTATATCCTGAAGGAAGAAGAGTCTGTCACTGATTCAGAAATCTTTACTTTTTAGTGCCCCCAAAGTATACCTCAAGCATTTATTATAAAAAATGTTTGCTGTAGTTTTATATAGTCAAATTGTATAAGATGTTGGTGTTCAATTTGGTAAAACTGTGAAATAGTCTACATTGCCAAAAATACTGGTTAAATTTTAAATTGGTACCAACCATGTCTTGTTTTATTGTTTTAGCAAGTTTAAAATTTTGACAAAAAATGTTTGAGAGTGTTTTGCCTTTTAAGTATGTGTATTTTGTGTATTTTTATAGCTGTCTGATCATTTACTTATTACCATTTATTACATAACATTATATTTTACTTAAGATGTGTTTTTTCCACATGCTTTTAAAACCAGAAAATATATCTTTTCAGTTCCTGGTACCCTTCATTTAAAACTATTGATTATGGGAGTTCCGGCCAAGATGGAGGCATAGGCAGTCGCATTGTGCCTCCTCGCGCAACCAAGACTGAAGACAACAAAGATTGAGAAACAATTAACAACCAAAACAGAGAGAAATTAATTGAACAGAAGTCGGGCTCCAGTACATCCAGACTGGTAAGGAGCGGCGGAGTCGGGAGGCCTGCGAAGTGGGGTCAAGGGGTCCCGGTTGGAAGAGGCGCTGGCTGGCAGGCGCGGGCGCGCAGGGCGCAGACGGCAGCGGACGGACCGGTGGTGGACGCTGGGTGCGGAAGCGCGGAGGTGACTAGCAGACCCAGCGAGGGGCGCAGGGCAGCTGGCTGTCCGCAGCCACACGTTTGCACACAAATAAGTGAAAACGGGCAGCGCCGCAGCATTTCAAAGCTTAAGAGTCCCGTCTGGGAACTGAGGCCGGGAGACTCTCACAGGAGACTTCTCGGGGAAGCCCACAGAGTCCGAGAAAGTGCACCAGCCCACCACCCGGGAGCCAGCACAGCAAGGGCCCAGTTTGCTTGTGGGAGGCAGTGGAGGGGACGGAAGTCCTAGAGAGAGCGGAGCAGGCGCCATTGTTCCCTCTCAGACCACGCCCCCACATACAACGTCACAACCCAGCGACTGGGGTGCCCCGCCCCGTGAACACCTGAGGCTCCGCCGCCCTCACGAAACAGCCGCATCCGA
>PVIA01014998.1:0-24427 GCA_004024845.1 Tonatia bakeri | reverse complement strand
GACCAGGATTTATGTGGAAAATAGGACAAGGGAAGGCATTTCTGTTGCAGGCAGAAGGAAACACAGATAGATTAGGCAGATAGGATGAGCGGAGGCAAAGACGACTTCCTGTCTTCTCAAGACATTTTTCTTGAATCTTGCAATGATGAAATAATTTAGATTCTTCCTGGGAAGGGTATAAAAAGAAGTGTGCATGGCTTGTTCATTTAAAGACCAAAGGAAACAAATAATAAAAACTCATGAAGCACCAGAAAGAATAAAAAAGAAAACTAAGTTTTCTATGAAGCTTCTGATCTATTTAAAATATACCATTTTTAATTATTTCCTTTAGGCACAAATACCTAATTAAGTAAAAGTAATAATCAGGCAATTTTTGAAAATACTTTGAAGAGAAAGAAAACAGTTCACCAATGTATGGCATGATTATTTCTATTCTATTTTTTCCCTTTTTGGCAACTAGAAATTCTAGAATTAATTCATATCATCTGTTACAGATTGTAACTCTAGGAATAATGAATTTAAGAGGAAAGAAGGGGCATTAATTTGAAACATCATTATTTTTCACTTTTTAATTAGCTTGCATATATTTAAAATCCCTTTTGATGTTTGATGACTAATATAGGGAAAACAGCTAGGAAGTGGTGTTACTTCAGAAAAGTGAAAATGAAGTTAAAAGATTAAGGAGTTTTCGAGATCAAAGGATTAGATGATGATTTACTGAAACCCTTTACTGTAGATCACATCTGAAGTCTTTCTCTTCTTAATTTCAGGTCTTAAGTGACAGAGAAGGTCACAGCTTAGTAGTTATTCATGGAGCAAAATCTAGGGGAAAAAGTGTCATCTGAGAAAAAGATGCAATTTTAGCTATTTAGCCTAGAAAAATGTTAAGCCTGCTGAAGGGGAGGGATCTGACGGCCAGGATCCCACCTTTGGAGGATTGGGCTGGCGGGGAGCACTTGTGTGGTTCTGAAGCTACAGTTTGGAAGTTACTGAAGAATTTTCCGAGAATCCGATCTGTCCAATGGGATTGTGCTTGATGAAATAGGAAATCCCTCTTCAACGGAGTGTTCAGACATCGGTTGGGAGACCATCCAGCAGGGTTGTCATCTGCTGGGGTGTGCCTCCATGACCAGTCACAGCACGGGGATGGGGGAGGGTTGGCGGTGCCATCTAAATTCGAGTTTTCAGATTTTTAAGTTGGTGATGGGAGTCCACCAAGGAGCGGGGTGGGGCAGGGGACTGGATACAATGGGTCTCTGACAGCTTCTTTTCATCACTAATATTTTCATGCTTCCCCAGGATATAGGCAAAGAGAATAAAACCAAAGCATTCTAGAAGGAAATAGCATGTTAGGAAAATTATTTAGTTAAAAAAGAATAAGTAATTATGGTATGTTAATATTCAGAGGCATAGCACTATTAGAATCATACAAAGTTGGCTAAAGTCATCTTTTGATCCCTCTGACCTGAGGTTCTCTCTCTTTCTCCTCCAAGTTCACCTTTTGTCACATCTTTAGACTCCCTACCTCAAGTGTTCCTACCTTTCCACCAGGTCTGTGCAGGAATCAGATGACCCCAATTCCCAACTTCCTTATTGTGTTCGACAGAACTCCAGAGATGTAACGCAGTATTCCCATTCCTCGGTTGTTAAATTAAATCCTCATCTAGGCATTGATGTGAGGGCACTTTGCAGGTGGAATTAAGTTATAAATCAGCTGACTTTAAAATACAAAGATTATTTTTTATTAAATATTTTATTATTATTCTATTATAGTTGTCCGAATTTTTCCCCCTTTGCCCTCCTCCTCTGTCCAGCTTATCCCCCTCTCCCACAGTCATTGCTCACCCTGTTGTCCATCAGTAAAGGAGTGGGTCTAAAAACTCTGGTACATTTACATGATAGAACACTATGCAGCAGAAAGAAGGAGCTCCTACCCTTTGTGACAGCATGGATGGAACTGGAGAGCACTATGCTAAGTGAAATAAGCCAGGTGGTAAATACCATATGCTCTCACCTATAAGCAAAACTGATTAACAAAAAAAAACAAGCAAGCAAGCAAAATATAACCAGAGACATTGAAATAAAGAACAAACTGACAGTAACAAGGGGAGGGGAGGGAATGGTGGAAAAAAGGAAAGTGTCATCAAGGAACATTATAAAGGACACATGGACAAAGCCAAAGCGGAATAGGATTGAGGGTGGGAGGTGGGGTTGGATAGGGCAGGGAGAGGGAGTGGTGAGGGGAAAATGGAGACAACTGTACTTGAACAACAACAACAAAAGAAAAATAAAAGTATATTTTGTCTGATATATGTATAGCTATGCCAGCTTTCTTTTCCATTTATATAGAATATTTCCAGCCCTTTCAATTTCAGTCTGTGTCCTTACATCTGAAGCGAGCCTCTTGTAGGCAGCATATAGATGGGTCTTGCTTTTAATCCATTCAGCCACTCTGTCCTTGGATTGGAGAATTTAGTCCATTTATATTTAAAGTAATTATTGTTAGGTAAAACTTATTGCCATTTTGTTCACGACTTTATGTGTGTTTTGTACGAAGTGAGACCTTTGCAAGGTTAAATTCTACATGCAGCTTTTTGAACAAATATTGTTTGGAGACCTAGTCTAGACTAAATTTGCATCCCCACTCTGTAGAGATGAAAGCCACCCTGGCTTTCCAGCATGTGTCTTCTTAATCTAATTTAAAGAGTTCATGTGACACATAAATAGAATTTGGGGGCATAAACTTTTTTTGCTTAAAACTGATAGCAAACAATAAATAAATATTTTTGTAGTTCTATGGTCTGTATGATACTCATGGGTACGGGCCACAGTTTATATTCCCTAGGTCTTTTAGTGTGCTGGGTGGGTGTTTTTACATGTTATGTGATGTGAAATATCTCACCATATTAAAATGCATATCAAAATTATATAATTGCAAAGGGAATTTTCTATAATTACAAAGAATTGTGTAGTTCAAAGAAAATGAACTATAACTCCATTCACCTCAAGGTGGTAACACCTTAGCTGATAAGTGGAAATTCCCCACCACACTTAGTGAAAATGAATAGTGGATTCATAACTTTGGTTTTTATCAAAGTCTTTGGTAATCAGCTTCTGCTTTTGAAAAGACAGTCACAATCCAAGGCAGCATTAAGGGACACAGACAATTTAAGCCCGGAAAGAACATTACTGGAGTACGTTAATGCGAGCTGAAATAAGGTTTCCCAAGGAGCTTATGCCCAGGAAGACATTGGACAGGCAATGAAGAAGCTAAGTCATTCCAGTGGAATCACAGAGGACGTTTGGAGACTGACCTGGTCAGAGTAAGTTTTGCCATTTGTGGATCGAACTGACCTAAAAAGGGGAGTATGATCTCATTCAGAGTGCAGGAGACGGTGACCTGGGTGGTGTCCCCGTCCACCTGCGTCTAGGTTCCCCTGCTTGTCCTGCCCCTGCCCCACACCTCTCGTCACTGCTAATCCCGAGTATTTGTGTATGGCTGAAATCTGATCAAAATGAACTACGGCAGCCCGAAAGGAGAGCTGCAGTCATGAAAGACCTGTTACATCAGCGGTCATGTGAAGGGGAAGGAGGTGTTTCCCCTAACCTCTGGTCAGCAGGAGTATTTGTGTTGATGGTGAAACTATATTTAAACTTGACTCACTGTAGGTACACAGGCACTTTACTTATGCTGTATCTGCTGTGTCCTCTTTGTCTGAAGTGTCTGCAACCCACCCAGCCATAACACTAATGTGTATGAAAGATGGTGACAAGGGCAAAGCGATTCCCGCCTCCTACCACAGGCAACTTGACCCTGAGCAGGGAGCAAGGGTTTGTGTCCACAGAATGGGCATGGTCTGAAGGGCAGATTAAGCCATAAACACTGAACATTTATTTCTGTCACAGGAACCAAGACGATCCCTTGCAGCTTCCTGTTATACCTGAGGTGCCACGGGTGGTATTAAACAATATGAGATTAAACTCTCGTCAGGCAAACTAATGAATTTTGGATTGATTTCTGTCTTCCACAATGCTAGTGACATTTTTGATGGCTGTGATTTATAGGGCTTTCAGTGGGTGTATTCATGAGATATGCTGCTTATTTTGGTCGGTGGGCATGGCTTTTAATGTTCCCATGGGAAGTGCTGAGGGACATTGGGGTGGCCCTCTCCAAGGTGCTCTCTGGCTGTGTGGGGCAGGTCCCTTATAAATCGGTAATCAAGGCCTCAGAGAACTAATGGGGGCAGGTTAGCTTGGAAATTGTTTTGGTGACATTTGACCAGTGGGATGATCCTGGAAAATATATAAGTCTGCTGTTTGCTGCAGATGCTTAAGTTACAAATTCTGCTGTGTGTGCCATTTTATATGCTCTTCCCCTTTTTTTGAGGTGGCATGACTAGTAGTGTCTGTAGACTAGGGCAAGAATTTTAGCTCCCCAATATGGTGGTGAAGAAGCAGTGTGTTTGAAGGATTAAAACTTTTTTTTTCTCTTTAAGAATTTTATAGCAAACTGTGGAACATTTTTCTAACAGAAATGATTGGAAAGTTTGCAGATGAGTGGATGCTGTGTAGGGTCTCCCAGATTTCCTTTTAAGACTGAGACACTGAGACCCCCCCCCCCCCCTGCCCAGTTCCTGAAGTATGATGGCTCTTAATAACTCACAGATGGGTCTCTTTCTGGAAATTGCCTCACCTAAGGTTATGTCTCATTTCTGGGTCAGTTTACATTCAATGACTGGGGTAGAAGGGCCTCCTTCCTCAATTCAGGACATCTCTATTGGACCATCCCAGCTCCAGAGCTTCCCACATGGTCAGCTAAAACCTCTGTTTCAGGTGCATATCATGGTTCAGCTGCTCTCTTTGCCCAATCAAGTTTCCCTCCTGAGAACAGTCCTCATCCACATCCTGAATACAAATCTCAGCTTAGAGTTTTTGTACCAGGGAACTCAACCAGGAGGTGATAAGAGAAGTGGGCATAATGCAGGAACACATCAGGTTTGGCTAAAAATGGGATTTTAAGGATGATTAGAGTAAAAACATTGAGGATATCTTGGAGGTTCCACACCTGGGGATCTGGGAACATGACCTTGCTTTAGGCTGAAAGGGAATCGTCCTCTCATCTC
Source organism: Tonatia bakeri (assembly GCA_004024845.1). Taxonomy (NCBI): domain Eukaryota; kingdom Metazoa; phylum Chordata; class Mammalia; order Chiroptera; family Phyllostomidae; genus Tonatia; species Tonatia bakeri. Next base: position 19,304 of record PVIA01014998.1, on the reverse strand, counting down.
CTCTTGAGGGGCATAGCTCGAGAAGATTGTGTGAGAAACCAGTCCCATGCTATCTCTTTCAACAGTGACATATCACAGAACACTCGGCCACTGAACTTCAAAGGCAGATTCAACCTACAAAAAAAATAGAGAAGAGAAGAAGGTCACTGTTGGAAAAGCAATCAGCAAAATAGAATATTACCAATCTTTTACTTCCAATTCTTTGATAACGTTTCTGAAGAGTAGACATGGATGGGAAGATTGGGTATGTCATCAGAGTGGAATACACATGACAAGAAAAAACGTGACATGCTCTGGAGCCAACAAAGACTCCACACTGAAATCAGTAGGCTGGATGCACGCTGCTTGTATGTGTTTGCGCAGTGACCATCGGGCGGCCCGGGCGACGGCCACTGTCAGGAACCAGGAGCTGGTCTCCTGGCTCATGTCTAGAAGGACATTCTTTTATGTCTTCGGTGTGTGTTAAAAGACTGACAATTCATTACTTGGGGAGAGACCCTCCCCCGGAGTAATTCCTAGGAAGTTCACATTGTTGCTTTTTTCTCTACATGATGAGAGGTCTTGATTTTATTTCTTTTGTCTGCCTGAACTCAGCACAATATAGTTATTTTACTTTCATTTCTCTCTCCTACTATGATATTTAAATGATTATAATTCCAAGATGTCAACTGAAAATTCAGGAGGAGGAAGAATCTCAGGACTGTCGAATAATAATCCACTGAAATGTCATCTCCCAAAATAAGCAGCCACCAAAAACAGTGTGTAACATTTATTTAGTAGTTGGACAGTGACCTCCTCTATCATGAAGTGTTGGGCTCTCATTTCTAAAGGGTTGGAGAGTTACATATGCCTGCCCAGGTGTGGCCTCACACATGGCTGCCTAGGGTGGCCTCTGGAGGTTGAGTTAAAAGGCTCTGAAGGAGGTTCCTTGTCCCCAGGTTATTTTGTTGGAGGTTAAGCTTGAAAATGTCAGAACCAATGACAATAGCTAATAGAAATGAATAGGATAAAATATTTGCCTTTTTCCCAGAGAGCTTTTCTGTTTGAGGAGGCAAGAAAGAGGAGTTGGAGAAGTAATACCTAAAAAGACAGAGAGGAGAGGATTTGAATGCAAAAATGACATGGGGTAAGGTGAGTAGGGCACAATAAGGAAGAGAAAAGAAGGTTTCAAAGACCAGCTTCAGCTCACAACCTTATCTAATAAGCCAACTGCCATCAAATGCCCTGGACTTCAATCGAATGGGCTTGTTTGAAGAGCACTTTTGATGATCCTTTCTCTGCCTTTGAGGCTCTGCATAAACTTCTATCTCAAGATATCTGGTGTTCCCTACCATTAAATTACTGTTTTAATTACTTTTTCCTTAAACCCTTCTCTAGGTTAGTCAGGCTAAATCCCAACCAGAGAACCCTGGTAAAGGGCAGTCTCTCCTCTTTAGCTGCGTGCCTAGGTGAACTCGTTCGTGAGCCGAGTCCTGTGTGTGGTCAGAGTGGACTAGTGCAGTGAATGCCCCTGGCTCCCCAAAAGCTCCCCATCGGCTACTGCCAAAGACACTCTCTGGGTTGAAGGGAGCAGTTATGTCTTGGAAAGGGGGTGGAAATTAGCTGTGACTGGGTGTGACACACATTTCGAATTATGTTATCACTAGGAAAAAAGCAGTGCACCAGAGTTCACTAGTGATTTACTTTGTAACAAATTAGAAGAGGGTCAAAGTTATATCTTTAGAAGTTTCCATTACCTTAACAAAGAGTGGTGGCATAAGTCTCTGGAATTGTGCAGATGCCTTGGTACAGTCATGAGGGTGAATACACTCAGTCATGTAAGTGCAGAGATTTGGAAACCATGAGACTAAAACTGTGTTGTTCCGTGATGTCTCTTGGTCTTGCCAGATGCCTGCATCAGCAACCTTTGTTAGCGGGAATGCCTGACGGAACCCCCCCGTGTGATGAATCTGCCACTCTGCAGTCCCTGGGAACACTCAGGCCAGTGACTTTGTCACAGAGGGATTTGGGAACAACAAGGAGAGAGCTTTCATGAGCACCCTGGTCAAGGCTTTTCAAGCTGCAGTGTGCATAGCAGTCACTGTAGGTCTGCAGGCCCAGATTTGGAACGTCTGGGTGGGGCCGGAGAGCCTGCAGTTCTAACAGGCTTCCAGGTGACACCAGTGCTGCTGGAACACAAGCCACATTTTACCAGGTCACAAGCAAAATAAGCAATAAATTAAGTTAAGAGTTACTTGTTCTCTCTGTCTGACATCTTGGAAATCACTGGTTCATTCTCTGTCACATTCTCGTAGATTGGTTGATCCAGTGTCCTCTCCTGCAGGGCTGAAGTCTCAGAAAGTCAGTCTCAGACTACTGATGAGAAGAAAGACAACATTCCCAAGTATGAGATAAACCACATAATGAGAAAAGAGCACTGATGGATGAGTCATAAAACCTGGTTTTAGTTCCAGTTCTGCCTCCTACTAGCTGGGTGACCAAAGCCAAGCACTCAGTCTGAGCTGTGTTAGGAGGAGAGACAGCCCCCTCCCAGCCTTTATCCTGTGAGCATCCGTCACATAGCACAGGGGACAGAACTAAAGAAGCATGAAGAGTTCTGGTGAATGTATTAGACACGGTGTTCTCAGGACAGGCCTAGACGGGATGCAGACATCCTAAGGAAGAGGGTGGGGGAGTGGTAGGTGATTTGAAATTCCTTTCTGTGTCTTCCTGAATCCCATGAGTCTCTGTGTGCGATGGTGCTTTATGCCGGCCAATCCGTGCTCAGTGGGAGGCATGATCAATGAATGTGTTCAGGTTTCCCCACCACCCTTCAGGGCGGGTGGCAGGAAGACAAATGCCGTTTATTTTCTCCAGCTCAGCAGCTTGTTTGCATAACATGCAGGAGGGAGAATGCAAAGGAAGGAAAATATTAAGCGGGGCGCAGAATGTGCCAAAATAGGCCAAGGGAGAAAATGAAATAGAGCACTTTTCTATTTTCTTTAGAAAATGCTGTTACAATTAGACCTGCCACTGACTACAAGTTCGGTGTGATAAACATTTTCCATTTTTTTGTCCTGCCACTATGGACTACTTACTAAGGACTGACTAAAGATGTGTGCCATGTAGTGGGCAAGACGTGCTTGTGTGGGTTTGGGAGGGAGAGGGTGCCTCTCTTTAGCCAGGCCAGGTCCTTTATAAAATGAGCATGTGGGCAAACTGTTTGCATCAGCCCTACTTTCTATGCCTCCTCTCCCTTCCCTCGTACCTGTTCACAGGTGCCTATTTCTCTTTGTTCAAATTAGTTCACACTAAGATGTTAACAACATGACAAGTTACCTTTGCTAGGAGTGTTTGTATTTGCCATTCACTCTAAAATTGTAAAGCAATTTAGTTTTATTACAATATTCACTAATATTTTGAGATGTGTTAGTAACATAACCCAATATACTAGGTGCAGACTCTCAGGTCCTGTTTGCTGGGTCTGTGGATTGAGAGTCATTCCTTCTGGGCACTGTAAGATCACTACTGTCCCCTTCATCACAAGGGGGTGTTCCTGCCTTCACACAGAGTAGGAAAGCCCCACCTGCCTCCTTCATGGATAACAAAAGGGGAGATCATGTGACCCTCTTGGACTTAATATTCAAAAGGCAGTCCTGTTGTATCAGTTCAGAATCTTCCTATTGGTTTCCCTTTTATCTGCCTGCATGGTCCCCCAGCCTCCAGGATGTCTGACAGCTGGGCGGTTGGGAAAGGGTCCCCTCAGACTCAGAGTCGATGTTCCCAATGAGAACAGGTTATGGAAGATTCAGTGTAATACAACACACCACCAACAGTGTTTCCTGCAAGTATTAGTTCCCCACCAGGTTCATTTTTAGCTTTTCCCCCATTTCCCTGGAAATGCATGAAGGGGCTGTCACTGTGATTTCCTCACGTTGAGTCCAGTGTGAGCTTGGAACTAGAGTGGGGCTGGCTGAAGCTCAGATCTTCGTGGTGAGGCCCTGGGGTGGAGGACAAGGACTTGAATATGAATTGGGGCTGAGGGTCCCCACTGGGTTTAGACATTGAGAATCCATAGTTCAGGGGCCTAAATTCCAAGTTCCTAGATGAGTGAGAAGAAATTAAATCGTCATCTGGAACAACATAGAGGTTTTCTGTGGAGTGGGGTGTGCCTTCATGGACCCTGGCTGGCTCTGAGGATCATTGCCCAGCAATGGGGTAACTCAGCTGGAAGCACCTTGAGAGGTATGGGGCTTTCTCTGGGGAGACTGTCTTCGCCCCTGCATTCATGAGAAGCAGAAGGATGGTCCCTGCTGGGAGATGCAGCTCTTGACTTCATGTCTCATAGGTTTGAGCATTACTCACTGGGACACTTAGAGTCAAGTGGCAGTGGCTCTGTTGTCGCTGAGAGGAGCCGTGTATGTACTGTGTTGCTGTCCCCGATGGGAGTCTTAAGCTTCTTTCACACTTTGGCTTTTAAACAATATTTTCTTCCCACAGACATTTCTTTATAAATAAAGACTATGAGTCATCTTGCTTTAGCACTAGAAGAGAAAATCCACTTCTGCTATAATTAAGCAATAATTAGTATTCTTTCCTCTGAGGGAGGACCTGGGGAGATAAACAACTCCCAGATAAATAAGGCTTAGAGGCCATGGATCACATCTTCTATTGATTCACAATATATTTATTTCCCTCTTCCTTTCAAATAAAAATAATGATAGTAATTATTTTTTAAAACGATTCCTTGTTTTAATCATTTGAAATTGCTATTTTCCACCCTACTCAAATAGTAATTGTTTTTATGATCCTGTTGTAACTTGTGGGGAGGAGGGAGATGAGAAAACCCACTCGTTTCCTGGACGGCATCTCCAAGACACAAAGCAAATTTGCAGCAGCTCGCCTACTGAACTTCAGTCTTACTCTAGATTTTAGGTGGAGATTTGCAGTGGAAGACAAAGAAGTTTGAATCTGCTGAGTGTGTTAGGTGCAGTAGAGGGTAGGGAGAGTATTTTGGGAATAGATATTTTAGGTAAATAGCTTGGAAGGCAACTGTATGAGCTGACCTTGAACTTGGTGTATAGGAAGGGCAATAGGGCTAGACCTGGGTTTTGCCGTGTCCGACCTTGTGTGTAAATTTGGGTGGCAAGTCACTTAATTCCTTGGTATTTTGTTAATCTTTCAACAAGTAGTTATAATTCCTAATTTGTCTACATCATTGTAGTAGTGTTTATCTTAAATGATATCTATTCCAACTAAATATTGCTGTAAAATGTATAGATTTGGGGTCTTGGGACCTTGAGATCAGAAGTACTGTAGAAAGTGAATGTTGGTCCCAAATGATTTAATACTCTCCAAATTCCTTAAACCACAGAGAAAGTAAGCCAACCCTGAAATGTCTTCCTAAGGAAATTTTGGAATTTGACATTTGCTTGACTATAAAAAGAGAGAAGGGAGTTATCTAAAATTGAAAACAGCTCTTGAGGTTTATACAGTATATGTAGTCCTGTGAGCTCTTTCTCGAGTGTGGGGGTAGAAACGAGCTACATCATGACTGGGTCAAGACGGAATCAACTGCTAAGTCCTCCATTAGAATGTAAGGGTGCGGGCTGTGGTGGTTAAGCAAGTACCTGGAGTGTCAGTCAGTCTACCGCTTACTCACTACCTGAGCATAACATTAGCGTATCTACCCAGTATGCTGTGGGAATGGAATGAGATAGGCCAAGAAGAGTACTTAGTGTATTGTCTGGCCTCTAAAATACACTTGGTAAGTGGCTTATGGAGGTGACAGTATGAGTTTTAGAGGGAGTATACTGCTGACTTCATCAGATAATTTCATAGACACTGGAAAACCTGCTGATTCAAAAAGTTTCCCTTTCAATATTTCATATATATATATATATATATATATATATACACACACACACACACACACACACTCATAGACTTCTCTTTCCCAGAGAATTAGCTATCATTCTACCTACTGAGGTCAGGTGCTAAGCCTCTTTTGCTTGCCACTGGACACTCAGCCCTTCAAAGACTACTCTGCACATGGTCATGTTCAGTAAAAATGTGCTTGGTAACTTTACGGAAGCTGCATCCCATGTGGTCCAGTATCAAAGCTGTGTCAGACCCTCAAAGTAATTGCAAAATAGCTCAGTGTCTTTACATGTACTTGTCTGACACTTGGAAATGGATCCAAAGTCCACAACAATGCTTCTTAAAATGCTCATTTTCCTCTCAAAATAAGCTTCCATCACAAAAGATAGCAAGTTCCTATACTTTTCCCAAATTTCTCAAATTGAACTCCCCTCATTCCTACTCTAGTGTGTCTTTTTCATCATTATCTCCCTACACCCCCCATTTTCTTTGAAACCACAAATGCCCAGAAGAGCTTCTCTGACAAGGCAGGACCCTCCGTAGAGGATGTGGAAGGTGATAAAGCCTCCAAGTGCAAAGCCGAAACCTTCAGACGGTAGTGAGAGGGGAGCTGGGAACACCTGTCTATCAATAATAACTTACTGCTGTTGGTTTGTCAGCAGAATAGTTGACTGGATGTAAAAACCTTTATAAACTCTTCTGGTTTTATACCCCAGTAGCAACAGCCACCTGTAAAAATCACTTAAAATTAACCATTTACTGCTTTTACATAGATCTATTTTTTGCCCAGGTATGCTCCTTAGATATTTTATTTTTACCTAGTACTTGTTTTATGCTCCACTAGTTAATAGGCATTTTAAGAGAATTTCATGTACCATATGTGGCATACTGTTTTATACATAGAGCTTAAAAAGTACTTGTGGAGATAATTCGAAGGCCCTATCTAGCAGAAAAATGTTACGAGGTATGGTATTCTGAGACATGATTAACCATTAGACTGAAAGTATTTTATTCTATAAATTCGAGATATTCAGGAAGGGATGGATGAGGCTCAGGGCCTCAGTGAAGGAAGATGGGCGGGGGGTGTGGTGAGGTCTGAGCAGCCAGGGGGCACCGGGTGAGACTCTCCAGAAAGACTGAGGAAGCGAGAGGGAGCCATCCGAGAAACATAAACTGTATTAGATGGACCATTATTGTTCTAAATGATTTTCTCCTTCTTCTTCTCCCGTGAGCAAATTTTAATTTCCCACTCAATTGCCTCTTTGATATGACTGACTTTGTCCAATGAAATGTGAATGTAGGTGATATGTTTTACTTCTAAGCAAAACTTTAGAAGCCATTGTGGAGTTCCTCAGTTTGTCTTTTCTTTCCGACGAGCGCTTGGCACGTTGCATGCGGGCCCCGTTCCTGCGGGCTGGATGAAGGTGCAGGCAGAGTTGAAGCTACCCAGCAGAGGCTTAATAGTATGTACATTTTTAAAAGTTTCCTTTTTGCCTAGAGAAAAAATTGTACCATGCATAACTCCTTTGTTATAAATTAATTTCCTTTACAAATATGGAACCATAGATATGTCTAGTATTTTTCAACTTCCAGAGGTATCCTACAGTGACCTGTATTAAAACACATGTAAATGAAAATAAGAAATATGTAAGTGTTGGCTGTGTATCTGTAGTAAAGAAATTTTCTCATAAATTCCTTTGAAAATTTTCTACTTTTATTTATAGAACACAGAAATAAAGAACTGTAAATTATCCAATATGCTCTGAAATGGAAAGTAATCAAAGCAATCAATCCTTTTGAGTTTTAGGAGTAATCAAAGGAAACTTCCTGTTTTTGAACCCATATAGAGTTTCCCATATTTGTCATTTTGAGAAAACCGTGTTTTGTCTTTCACAAGCAGAAGTTCCCCAGCCTGTGCACCCGAATCATTTACCAGAGATCAGAATGGTGGCTGGGACTGAAAGCTTGTGGTGATGCAGGGAGGGGAGTGCCGTGGGTACAGTTCCAGGTGCAGACCGCTGTCTGGACCATAGGCACTGCTTCTGTCCCAGGTTTCTCGAGGCATTAGGGGTAGCTCCTGGGCCAGGAGAAGGAGCCAGTATCATTCAGATTACCTCAAATGGTCTCTAGGCTATATGTCCATAAGTACAGAATTATTTCTTTTTATTTATCTCTTCGTCTTCACTAATATAAACCAGAAGAAGTAAAGCTTCCTTGTAGGATCTAATAATAATTACTACAGTTATAATGGCTAATACAGTGTGGGGCAAAGATGGGTTTACCTTTGTGAGTATGCAAAACAGAGTTTATTCTTGTATTATTGTTTATTAATTACTATTTTCCAGGCAAACAACTGTAAAACTACTTTTGTCCCACCCTGTATTTAGGAAGCACTTTCCATGAGCTAGTGTGTCAACCAGGATTCTTTTGCTTACAAGTGACCGAAACCCCGACCCCAGTTAGCCAGGCCCAAAGGGAAGTTTATTGTGTCACGTGGGTGAGACACAAGAGTAGCTGGTTTTGAAAACATTCCAACCAAAGACTGGGAGTCTGCCAGCACTCTCTTCCTCTCCCATCCCGCCTCTCTCTGTATTGTCTCCACTTTTCCTACCATAGACTAGCTAATTCCACAAGATGTTTGGGGTTCATATCTTTCCACCTGGCTATCAATATTCCCAGTGTGCCTGAGACTTTCCCAGTTTTAGAGCTGAAAGTCCTGCATGCTGGAAAATCCCTCAGAAAATCCTGGGCAGTCGGTCTCCAGAGGCACAGGGCCCCTATCTTTAGGCTCCAGTTTAACAAATACTCTAATTAGAGCATGTGTCCACTCTCGAGGCCCAGTCCCTGTGGCTAGGGAGTGAAGTACTATGATTAAGCCAGCTTGGCTCAGGTGCTGCCTGTGTGGCACTAGTCACCAAGGAAACGGAGGCAGGTGGGTAACGTGATGCCTTCCATACTGACACCTTCCTGGGGTCCAGTGCTGGGCAAACCCCATGTTCACCCTCACTAGAGTTAGACACAGCGCTAAGCAGTACATTTAATTTATACCTTATTAATGCTATGAAGGGAGTACTCACACCATCTCACTTTCACAGGTGAGGAAGTGGAGACTTCAGGAAGCACTGAGACCACAGGTGCAGTATAAAGCGTCCTCACAGTTCATTTCTCTTCGCAGCGTTCTAGTCCTTTTCATTTAGTTTAATATTGTCTCTGACATTCCATCCCAGGCTCATCTCTCTCTCACTTGAACCCCTGTGACACTCATTTTTATTTTAATTACATTACTCATGTGCTTTCTCATATTTAAAAATACGTGTCTCTCTTGAAGCTTTTATTCTAAGCTCTTTGAGGGTCGATGCTACGTGGTCCACCTCTGTGAACATCCTGATTGCTGGTTGGTTTTCATCCAGAGCTTTCTGTCACAACTCTCTGGATAATATATTTTTTTAACCTTGTAGCCAGTTTTCGTCAGGAGTGTGTGTATGTATATTTATTATACTTAAATATTGTTGAACTTAGCTACTTTTAAATTTAAACTATCTTTATTTTTCACACTTTTTCCCTTGGGCTGTGGTGACCATCAAATCTCTTCCTAAATGTGTACAACATGATTGTTAAAGTGCAGTCAGTGCCACTTACTCTGAAGTCAGGTAAATGGGAGGCACAGTCCAAGCCAGAGATAAAAATAGTGCAACTTTAGGAACCTACTGAAGGGCTACTTGTGAAGACTTAAGCAATTTATAAATGTGAGGAAAGTTGCATGCTAAATATTTGCATAAATTATAACATTAAAAGAATATCTGTTGAAAAGTCATTTAGCAGAAAACTGATTGCCAGCCTGCTTGCAATATTTTTTAATGTCCTATGAATTATTTTTAGATGACATGTTTTGCTTATAAATCTAAAAAGTGACTGTTTTAAAATAGACTTGTGAAATACAAGGATGGATAAAAAACATAGTGAGGATTGTCAAATATGAGTTATCACTTTGCGCCAGTTACTGCCCTTCCTGGGGCTCAATTTTGTTGTCTGTTAAGTGGTCACGCTGCAGGGGAGCCAGAGGATCCTAGGGTTACATCTCTACTTTAATAGTCCTTAGTTTTATTTTAATTTTATTTCTGTGATTGGATTCTATGTCAGTCATAAATTGATTAAAACCACTATAAGAATATTAAAGCCTGTTTACTGCAGGCAACACATTAAAAATAGTTGATACTTCAGGCCTTGACTGGATAAGATTTATTTATTTTATCAAGTCTGATTTATAAATGGTCACACCTAGAATTCAATTAAAAATGATGGTAAATTTTATATTGTCATACAGATAAAGTCTAAAACAGGCAAAATCAACAGGATCAGACTCCGTGGATAGCATAACTTGATGGATTTTTAGGTTCCGTGGTCCATGGTTTCTGCTCATAATTAAGAATTGTGGGAATAAATCTTACAGTATGAAAGCAGATTCTTTGATTTATTTTGTCGAGAGACATTTTCCCATACCCAGGGTGCTAACTTCTTCATTTTGTTCTAGCCAGGGTCGTTCTGCGTATGTTGCAGGTGTGGTACAACATAGGAAAATCCCACCACTCCTGGGAAGGCAGCTCAGGAGACCAGGCAGCCTGCGTGCCATGCAGTTTGGAGGCCTGCACGGGGCCGTGTGGTGCCAGGGCCATGTGTGTACTCCAGTGTGGCCGAGTCAGAGTTAACCTTGATCACAACACGTCAGGCCTGCCCCTGGCATTTACAGCAAGTAGGGAATCATAAAAATGGAACCGTCTACTTCATATATCTAAATATTTAGCAGTTATACATCAAGCTAGTGACTTGTTAATTCTAATCGATTCTATTGTCCCTCCTTGGCTAATACATCCTCATACTAATGTGCAATGACAGGTTTGAGCTAGATCCTTGAACACACCCCATGGTCCCAGGCCTCACACTTTCTCTTTCCACCCAGGGCTCTGTTCTGCACTGTAGAGACCTTACAGGACATGAGTACATGTTCCAGTTCAAGCATCACATACAACCTTGTCACAAGTTCCCTGGGTCCATCCGTTGGACCCAGGGCATCCACAACAACGATTTTGCCCACACTGGGAGGATGGACCAATGAAGAGACCCATGCAGGGAGTGTCGGGGGCTCCAGATGGACATACCCTCTAGGTTTTCTGTGGCCGGGGAGGCATCTCTGGCTGGTTCAGACTCTGGCCTTAGAAATGCTATTAGGGGAGGCCAAGAGGAGAATTACTTCAGGTTTACTGGAAAGAATTAAGGCCATGAATATACTGGGTGTTTGGACCAAGGGAACGTCCTCTCTTCGCTTTTGCTGCTGTGTGCTGCTTTTAATCTGTCTCCATGCAGACAGGCTTTTTCAGCTTCTCTGGTGAGCATGGCAGGAAATCTTGGCACTGACTGTTCCTGGCTGTGCATATCTGAGTCTGGGCAACCAGAGGATGCTTTCCTTTGTCATTCTAAAATCCTAGGGTGATGTCTGGGTCAGGCTACTCGTCCTTAACTCATGAACCGAGGACAGGGAAATTGGGTCCTGTGACTCACAGAGAATTTCATGGCAGATAATGAAAAGAAATTTAATGAGAAAACAACTCTTCTAAAATGAAATCTAAAAATATGAAGGATTTATTTTATGTTGTAATTGCAACTAGGAGTAATTCACAGAAAAACAACAAAGAAAGGGTATTCAACAATCTTGTTAAGATAACACAGCATCCTGTGCTTTGCACTTGGCTTTTGTATCACTATCATGAAGAAAGCACTCTCTGCATAAGTATCTGAGGGCTTTCTCAAGGGGTTTCCTTCATCCTTTGATGTTTAAATCACCTGTTCTGTCATCGTCAGTTTCTTCTTGTCAGCAGCTAACTAGGTTAACTCTACTTCAGTTCTCATTTTTCAAGAGCTTGCCTGTGTTAAGTAATTTTCCATGATCACTTTCATAGGCCTCATGAAACCTTGAATCTCTGCAAAACGTGTAATTTCACTTTGCAGTCATTTTGCATTTCACGTTTATATGTTAATGCAGTGCAGATAAATGAGACACTGCCAGGGCTGTAGACCGGAAAGGATGAACAGACAGAGGCTAAGTTTAAGGAATTGGAGGGATGTGGGAAAGGATAATAGTGGTGGTAGTTGGCCTGTTAGTAAATATTTTCATGTTTTAAAGAATTTCACTTCGCTATGAAACATTATCACTGTGGGGATTCAGATAATACATCTTCAGAAAATGAGGGTCCCTAAAGAAAATGGTGAATCCAAGTAGAGTTTTGAGATCTTACAGATTTGGGTGTGGCTCTGCTGATCATTTTTAATTTCCTTTTGGGCAAGCAACATTTCATTTCCAGTCTGCAGTTCTGTCATCTGTAAAATGAGATCAATATCCTTCTCATTGTGTAGCTGGGGTAACTAAAAGAACACATGATCTGGTTCTGGTCTTTTTTGGGAAATGGATGCTATTTGATTGAGACACAGGTACACAAAGATGAAAAAAAGTTGCTCTATGCATGTAGAGATAATAAGGCTTATAGAGGGTCCAAGAAGAGAAATAATGGATGAAATAAGAGAAGCTTTGGAAGAGCAATCATGGAAGATGCAAGCTTGAAGCAGGAGCCTAGAGAATAAATAGCATTTCCATCCATGGAAGGAAAAAGGTGTGAGGCTATTCCAGGGAGGATTCCCCATACATAAAGCCACTCTGGAACTTGGGGTGTCTGTGGGATACAAGTTTGGTAACATTTAGAGGGGATTTTAAATTTGAATCAATTTGAGTTTTGTATTATAAAAAGTGGATATGTGGAGTTCAGTATTTGTGTACATTAACATATAAGAGGAAAACTGTTTTTCTTTCTTTTTAAATTTACACTTGTAGTGTGTTCCTTAATCCAGTAGTGATGAGTAAAATGTCTTTTGGTTCTCATTTGCTCATCAGGCAATCTTGGTTGGGTGTTCATGTTTAATCAAACACTGTGTCAGGGCCTGTCTCCTAAAGATCATGCATCAAAATTCAAGTGTTTATAAATTATATGAGAGATTATAGATCAAACCTCTAAACCTATATTTTACTCTATTTTGACATTTTTCAAAATCCTTACCTGAGGACATTTTTCCATTGCTGAGAGAGAGCGAGAGAGAGAGAGAGAGGAAAAAAGAGAGATAGAGATAGGGATAGAAACATTGATTGCCTTCTCATACATGCCCCAACTGGGGATCAAACCTGCAACCTGGGCATGTGCACCACTTGGTAATCAAACCTGTGACCTTTTGGTCTATAGAACAATGCTCCAAACAACTGAGTCACGCTGGCCAGAGCTATTTTTACATTTTGACAGCCTCCTAAATGAGAGCTTACTATTCTACTATTGAGCTTATCACTGCATTGACTAAAGATACCGAGAATAAAAAGTCAAAACTTGGTTTTACTATGTTAGTCATACTGGTAAGGAAAAGGGACCAGGCCTAGAGTGGGTCTGCCTTGGGCTCTTGACCTCTGCAGGAAAGATTTTCAACATGAATCTAGTGATTTTGAGAGCACACTTATTAAAGCCAGGGACCAGGGTAGAAGCAACAGGAGAGAGGCTAAGTGGGACTGCTGTCAGTCACTGGAAAGTCAGAGAAAAGGGGGCTGTGGAGACAGGTTCAGGGAGTTAGCCTGGGCTGAACTGCCACTGCCCATTGCTCTCCTCGTTGCAAGTTTCATGGGGACTCTTAAGAGTGTCGGAGAAAAAAATTCACTGGAAAAGGAGATTCAAACAGGCATGACTCAAGGTGGATGGAGAGCTGGCTTCTTTGTCTTGCAGGGTTTTATCTGCTTTCTGAAGGCTGAGATTGTAGGGGTAGATCTCAATAGAATATTCATTAGCTTTTCCAGGTGTGTCCTTATAGGGTGTGGTCTCTACTGATTGGTCAGTACCAGGGGGCCATTAGTCATCAAAGTTGGTTCTGGTGTTGCCAGCCCTGGTTTGCTGCTTTCCTGTGCCTTGAGCTGAAATACAACTGAGGTCTAGAGGTTATCTCTAGAGGAGGAAAGATTAGGGGAGGACTCACACCACATGACCAGCAGTGTGACAGTTGGGGGATGGGGTTGAAACTGCATGATCAGTGATATCCCAGGGGAGAAAAGTCCACTCTGGGAACAAGGTCTGGCACAGTTTTGTCTGTTGTAGGCACCTGGGGCTTTCAGCTCTGGTGACCTTTTGTATCAGGCTGTAAATTGCTCCTCTACCTGTCTCAGTTTCTTCATTCCACTTGCCAAGGAATTTTCCTAGCTTTTTACTATCCTGCCTGCATACCATTTGAACTTATATGAGAGCTTATCTAACATTTATTTTGAACATTCAGGATATTAGTGGCGACAGTGAGTGTCTCATTTATTTTGTTATAGCAGAACACAGAAGTAAACTGACCTAGTCATTCTCTCTAGAGTTGTTGTCATCAGCGGACTGTGCAGTTTTCCCTTTGTTCACAGACACAAACTCAAGGTCCTTGCCAAATATCCGATTGTTCAAAATGGTGCAGTTACATTTCCCCAATTAACAAGAAAAGGCAAAATAATGATGTGGAAGTAATCATGTGTCCTAGGAAACAGTATGTAGGAGAGACTGCAACAAGATATCATTCCATTACTATCTGATGCTGAGGAGGTTTGATCCAGGGTTAATCATCCCCTGCTCAGCTCCCTCCTTCCACGCGGCTGCGTGCCTGCCTGGTGCTGGGAGAGCAGACAGAGTGGGGGACAAACCGAGCTGGGATGACCGAGTGCCAGTCTCCTCTTGCTATTTTTTTCCATTTATTTCTAGAAGGATACCTGGCACCTTTAAATAGCATTTTAAATCAGAGTGACTCAAAGTGCTTTCCAAATAAAGACATAAACAGAGGAAGAGAGAGACACTTAACTGACTCTCTGAAGGTTGCAGAAATGCCAAAGAGCTGGAGACAGTCCTCAGAGAACCAGCCCTAAGTCTTTTCACAACCTCAGATCGAGGGGTGCTTGTATCAGGGAGCCCCAGAGCTGGTGTGTTTCTAGCCGGCAGTGTGAACTAGGGCACTGTACTGATGCTCTCTGGCTTTGGTTTTTCTTGTCTGGAAAATTAATGGGGGACCAATTTTTTCTGTTGTATTTATGGTCGCAATAAATTTTTGTGTCATGGTTGCAGAAAATGTTGAGTTCCTAACTTTGGAAATAATGGTCATTTGAGTAGAATTCAACTGAAATTTACCTCTCTCTCTCTTTTTTTTTTTTTTTTTTTTTTTGAGAGAAGAATTTTAATGTAAATGACAAAGAAGAAATTACTTGTTTTGAGCCTTTGATGTCAACTGCTTAGATACAAGTGAATATATTCAGTAAAGTGGTTTCCTGGGAGGTCTAGTTGGTGTCCTGTCGACCATACAGTTTTATTCCCTTGGTATATGTGCACTGCATCTCTACTATGTTCAAAGCCCTGTTCTAGAAACTTCTGAAGTACAGAAACAAATGAAGTATAGATCTTGCCCTCTTGGCATTTACAACCAGTAGGAGAGGCCCATACACAAACCACTCAGTACAGAACCCGGGGACAGATGGAATAACAGTGAAAGAAGGTAAAACTGGAGGGAGGGTTGAGAATGCCCAGATGCAAAGAGCATGAATTTGGAGTCGGGAAAGTTGCATTTGAATTCCGACTCTGCCATTTATTCGGGCAGTACGTAGAGGTTCAGATCCATTCTCTCTAAACCCTGGTGTTGTCCTCTCTAAGGTGAAACTAATACTAACACTCAATTCATGCGGTAAATGAGATAATTAAGGTGGAAAATTTATACTAGATAAATTCCTGTATGAAAAGTATTAGGGCCTAAGAATTGGGAAAATCTAGGAGGGATAGCTTTTGAATGGACACTTAAAAGCTGAGAAGAATGTCAATATAAAAACAGGTAAGAAGTAGCACATGAGATGCCACACAGCAATGAGCAAGGGCCAGGGCCCCCAAGGAATCGAGTGTGCTGGCTGCAGTGGACACTGGGAACAGAGAGGGCCAGAAAGTGGAGAAGGGTCAGATAGATGGCGGTTACTATTATGAAAAGAAGTTTGCATTTATTCTACAATTGCTGAGGTGCATGCATTTGAAATTAATTACTTTTAGTTCTCTTTCACTAGCTCAGATTGATCTCTTCTCTAAAATGCATAAAAATTCTTGGCATTTTTATTATATATGGTATATCTATAAAGCAATAAAATTAATTTTCATGTGTAGCATGAGAGCCTACTGGTAACCTGAAAGTCACCATGAAACTATTTGTTGTCCTTGGGTAATTGCATATGTTGTAGAGCTTCCATTTTGATTGTTTGTTTCTTACTTTCTAGTATTTTCCTAGGCTTGTTAGGACAAATTCCCTGTGAGGGATTTAGCTTATTTCTTTGCCTTATCTTTGTCCCATGCAAAGTGAAAAATGATGCTTGTATTTTGGAGTGTTTTTTGGTGAATAGAATTTTGACAGGGTAGTCAAAATATTTTTTTCATAATTTTCCACAAGGAGGTTAAAAATCTGTTTAGGAGCCCTCATGTATTACTGGTGGAAGAATAAAAATGGTACAGCCACTTTGGAAAAGAGTTCGGCAGTTTCTTAAAATGTTCAGCATACATTTATCACATGATACAGAAATTCCACTCATAAGTATCTACTCAAGGGAACTGAAAACATACCCACACCAAGGCCTATATATGAATGTTCATGGCAGCATTATTCCCAAAAACTAAACAGCAGAAACATCCCAAATGCCTATCGACTGGTGAGCGCATTAACAATAGCTGCATATTAGCACAAGGGAGCATTACTCAGCAATGGAGCGAGTGCTGACACACGCTGCAATGCGGATGAACTTCGGGAACATTATGCTCACTGAAAGAACGCAGAAGTAAAAGACCACACTGTACAGTTCCATTCCTATGTAATTACCAGTAAAGGTGAATTTATAGAGATGAGAAGTATTGGGTTGGCCGAAAAGTTTATTTTTTTCCCCAAAGATAGCTCTAGAAGTGCTTAGTTGTCTTTAACTTCATTCAAAAATAATTTTGTTAGATTGTATTGTGACAGCTGTCATATCAGCATGCATTTAAAAAAACTTATCAAAGTCGGTGACTTTTTGTATAGCCATTTTAATATTGAAGATGGAAGAAAATATGCAACATTTCAATCATATTATGCTTCATTATTTCACAAAAGGTAAAAACACAACTGAAACACACAAAAAGGTTTGCACAGCATATGGAGAAGCTGCTGTGGCTGATCGAGCGTGTCAGAAGTGGTTTGCGAAGTTCTGCGCTGGAGGTTTCTCACTGGATGATACTCCACAGTCGGGTGGACCAGTTGACGCTAACAGTGATCAAAGGGAGACATTAACTGAGAACAATCAATGTTATACTATGTGGGAGATAGCCCACACACCCAAAATATCCAAATCAACAAAGTTATTGGTAAAAATGAAAAACGTGTCTTCTAATTTACAGGAAAAACAGGGGGCTGACTTTTTGGCCAACCCAGTAAATGCTTCGCTGCCAATGGTGAGGGGTATGAATGAGTGTGACTATACATGCTCAGGAGGGTTTCTGTTTGGAATGATGAAAATATGCTAAAGTTAGGTGTTGTGGTAATTGTACAACTTGCTCTATTTACTAAAAAGTCACGTATAGTACACTTAAAATGGAAATCTATGGTACGTAAATTTTAGATCAATGAAATGGATTTGAACAAAAGCTGTCTGGAAAAATAGGATGTTTGAGGGAAAAAAATGCAAGGGAGCATTAAAATTTACTGACACACATGTGGTATAGACCACGGTTTAATATTTAAGAGATTAGAAAAGAAAGAGATGTCACTTTTGATGGGGTTTTAAAGAATTCTTTGTGGAAAAAGTAGGTTTCTGAAGTGACTGGGAAAGAGCTTGCATTTGAATTGAGTGTTGAAAGATAAATAGAATTTACTTCAAGACCCATGAATAATTTGACCCAGACTGAACTCCCTAAGCACATATTTCTCTATTTCCTTTAGGTCACATTAGTTTTGACTGGAATTCTCCACTTACTGTTTGTTAAACACAATTTGGTGTGGATCATTCTATTCCAAAGCACTAGTTTTCCTTTTAGAAGTCCCTTCATAGTAAGAACGACAGCTTGTTTCTTCGTATTCCAACGATGGACCTAGCACAGGGCACGGCTTCGTTAGTGCCCAGTAAATAGCTTCTGGCTGTCTAACTGATGAGTTGATACCACGCTGGGGTGGGGCGTGGTACAGCAGGAGCATGGTGCTGGAGGGAGTGGGGTGACAAGACTGGCACTTCAGATTGGGTAGTTCACTGAGACTCAGTTCAGAGCCCCTTGAGAGCCAGGTGTGGGAGTTTGGCGGTAGATGCAGCTAGCTGGGGGATCAGGGTGGCAGAGGCGGTGGTATTTGGGAAACAAACCTGTCCGAGGTTGAGGGTCAGTTTGGCAGGGGAGAGCCTGGCACCAATGAACACACAATCATTGTTTTCCCCTCATCATACATTTAAAACTCAGTTTACCTTGACTGAGCATTTGCTGATTGTTTGGCTTTCTTTAAATTGGGCTTCCTGGAAATCATCTGATTCTTTGCGGCCCTCCTTTGGCGGAACTCGTGGAGGCCAAGTTATTCTGGAATGTTCCTCTAGAGCGTGCTTTGGAGCAAGGCAGCAATTTTTCTCTGTGAACCTCTCTTCTGTTCTGCTATCACTGGTTTCAGAGGCAGCAATAGAAAATAAAATTCCTTCAAAAATATTGACCCAGACTAGATATTGCTTTTTATTTTTTTAATAAGATATGTTTGAAGTTGAAAGCTGCTTTGTTGCTACAACATTTATTCACATGTGAGACCTTAATATTGTGTCTGCAGTATTCTGGTTCTCTCTGATCAAGGGGCAGATTTCTCAGCATAGCTGCAACCCACAGAGTCATGCTCTTCAGAACAGTGGTGTGACTTGGTGATTTTCAGTTTGACCCACGGTGCAACTGACACCCCCACATCAAGGTCCTGAGCTCCGTGGGGCCTGAGGACCAGTGGGGAGCGTGATCTGGAAGTTGGTATCAATAACCACAGCACATAAGCTCACACCCCAGTGGACATTTCCCTTCATTCGCCACCTGAAATGGTGAGTTCCATACACTTCTATTTTGAAGGGAATTGAAGTTCGTGGAACAAAAGAGCTATTAATGCCACACAAATCACACTGCCCTGGCAGTGGACAGCTTCTGCAACTCCATCTGGAGCTCATAAAAGTCCGTAAACCCTGTGTTCTCCGAGACCAAGAGGTGGGAAGATGCACGTTGACCTCTTTGAAAGTGAGAAGAAAAAATGCTCCAAAACAAAAAATATAAACCAGCTCCCATACACATACTCCCCATCGTTCAGTGAGCAATGGGAGACTGACTCAAATCACTTACTGCCGA
>PVIA01014997.1:0-24467 GCA_004024845.1 Tonatia bakeri | reverse complement strand
CAAGATTTTAATAATACCCTTATAACAATATTTTACATATAATAATAATATATGATAATACTCCTGAAAATATTCAATAATAATATATGATAATAGTCCTGAAAATAATATATGATAATACTCCTGAAAATACTCACTACAGAAATCCAACAATAAATCATCTTCTTCTGACTTCAGTCACATTACTACCCATTCATAAAACTGAGAACTTTATGGAGAAGATTTAAACATGATAAAGCCTTAGAAAATAGAATATTATAGAATAATTTTAATCTAAGACTCCAAAGTATCTTTCTTTGTTTTAAAACTGAGACAGTCTTATTTTATTATAGACATAAGTTTAAGATTAAAGTAATGTCATTTGGCAAGGTAGACTCCATTACTCAAATATGACAATAACCAAAATTAACAGATTTTAAAAGTCATTGTATGAGATTATCAGTAAAGGTGTATTTAAAAAGTCATTCAGTCTTTAATATGGTATATTCAGCATGTATATGTTAAGTTGACTAACAGCTACCATTCTCTAGAATTATCTTATATCATAATAAAGTACCAGGGAAATGTAATGGCAACTACATTAAATAAAAAATTTCAACTTCAGAAAATTTTAATTTTTTATCCCAATCTTCTTCTTAGTTCATGTGAGCCTTGAACAAACTTTACAACTACGGCAACTGTGGATAGCAGTGGCCCAGCTGAACCTGGAGGAGAGAGGTTAAGTTTGGAGTTGCATAAAAGTCCTGTCCCAGGAGAATTAGAAGTGAATATTATAAACAACCATAAGCCAGACAATCAGATAATTTCATTACAAACAAAACAAAACATTCCCAGAAAGAAACAAACTATTGGAATGGGCTAAGAAGGTCTTTATAACAGGTAAAGAGATTGAATTAGTAAATTTAAAACTTCCCACAAAGAAAAGTTCAGGCCCAGATGGTGACACTGGTAAATTCTACCAAACACACACACAAAAATTAATCAAATCCTTCAGAAACTCTTCCATGAAATAAAAGAGAAAATACCTCTTCACTCATTCTACAAAGCAATACTGCCCTAGTGCCAAAGCCAGAGACATCTTAGCTAAATAATATCATACACTAATATCCCTTATGAATAGAGACATAAAAATCTTTGCCAAAATAACAGCAAATTGAATCCAATACATATAAAAGTAATATGTTTGACAACTAAAAATAGCTCAATTTCATGCAAGATATTAATATATTAAGAAAAAAGGATATGATTATCTCAATAGATGCAGAAAGAGCAATTAATATTCTTGAGATGATTACTCAACATAGTAGAAATAGAAGGGAACTTCTTCAAATTCATAGGACATCTAAGCAACTGATAAACAGATTGACAAAATATGGCCTGTCCCTCAATGGATATTGTCAATAAACAGGAATGGAAAACCAATGCATGCTACATGAGTGACCCTTCAAAACACTATATTAAATAAAGTAAGTGAGTTTCAAATTAGCATCTATTTTATGACCTCTTTATGTGAAAATCTCAGAACAGGTAAATCTATAAACATAGAAGGTAGATTAGTGGTTACCAGGGACTTCTGCAAAAAGGAAAATACCTATGTGTTTTGGGGGGAGATTAATAAAATATTGTAAAATTAGCAAAAAGAGTTACACAATTATGTGAATATTTAGAAGAAACTAATTTACATTTTAAGGGGTGAATTATATGGTATATAAACTAAAATATAAGAAAGATTTAATTTCCTTTAAAGAAGAAAAAAGGAGCCATTCATACATGTTGAAAAGTAATTCTCAAATATTGGGATACTAGATTGGAATATTTTGGAGTGAAAGTATCAGTAGTGTATATATTTCAATAAATTTATTTAAATGCATCACAATGATAACATTTTTATATAATTAATAGAATATTAACTTTACTTATAATTAATACATATTTTTATGTCTGTAGGAATCCCTCAATTAACTCAGCAGAGAATAACAAAGAGAACACCTTTATTGTTTCCAAATTTATCACTGTCCACTCACAGGTATTTACTAATTAAGAAGATCTGGTGAATCTTAGAACTTTAGCATAGTGTATACTTAACATTGATTACATTTGATCTAATCAGTTTTGTATTTTCCACTTTATTCAGGAGAGAGAGAAAGGGAGGGAGGGAGAGAGAATAGGAAAGAGAATGAGGAAAGGGGAGGGGACAGAGAGAAGTGTGAAGAGGTGATGAGCATTTTCTGACGAGCCCTGTGATTTTTGGTAGTGAGGTGCAGAGGGCAACTGAGCCTGCACTTACAGATGCTGGGCGATCTGTCATCAACCTCTCACCTTACTCTCTGCTACCATACTAGTGCTTTTCAAAGGTCAACACACCAGAAGCCAGAAGGAAAGGAACGTGCTGATGCCGCCCAAATAGATCGGCCTGCCACAGCCACAGACTGGAGCTTAGATCTGGAGGTGCACACGGAAGGCAGCCAGAACACCACCATAAAAAGAAAAAAAATCAATTTCAGCACCTAGGAAGTTGCACCATGAGCCATTTTTATTGCATCAAAACAGGTATATCTTAATTTTTATGAGGTAATGAATGCTAATTATTAAGACAACATGTGACATGTTATCTTTTATAAACTTCGGGGACACAATTGTTGGAATATAGACATAATTCTAGTTTATAACAATAATGACAAAGAGAAATTATCCAAGTAGTACACGAAGTACTTTTTATATTCTCTGAACATAAGCTTAGGTTTAGCATTAATAGGTAAAGGTATCAAACAATTAAAATGCCTTAACATGTTTTCTCTACTATAAAGAAATAATAATAAATAATGTTAAAATAATTTTATAAAGCAACTTATCTCTTGAGATTAAATATACAATTCATGAAAAATATATACATAAGTCTGATCTATATTTTCAAGCACAATGACTGAGTTGAGGGTCCATAAAGCAATTTTGTTTAATTTGTGAAGTTATTGCTCTTTTGTCATAAATAACTGATAAGTTCTAGGAAAAATGTTTCCTACATGTCCAATATGAATAAAAAATTCAATTTTATCTTATAAATAATATGCTAATTTTTGTCATATTTTGCTGCTAGACTCTATTATAAGAATCTGTTTATTAAAAAACAGACTCTTCAATAATTTATTTTTAAAAAAAGGAACAAGTAACACTGAAGGAAATACAAATTCTAGATTTGTTCTCCTTAAGCTACATTAATACTTAATGAGTTGTTTAAAAAGAAGATTAGAAGTTGAGTTGTTTTCTTTACCATATATGTACACATATATAAATATAATAATATGCAAAGAAAACTTAAATTTTAACAAAAGAAAAATAATTAAATTAAAAATGGGCAAAAGATCATTATAGATCGCTTACCAAGGAAAGAATATGTATGGTAAATAAGCATATAAAAATTGTCCAACATTATTTGTCATTAGAGAATTACAAATTAAAGCAACAATAATACATGACTACACACACATTAGAATTGTCAAAATACAAAATAAAAAAACTGATAATACCAACTCTTGACAAGGATAGAGGCAACAGGAACTCTCATTTATTGCGGGTGGAAATAAAAAGTGCTACAGACACACTGGAATACAGTTTGACAGTTTCTTTCAAACCTAAACATACTCACATGTAATCAACAATGGCACGTTTAGTGTTTACAGCACAGGGAATATAGTCAATAAAGTTGTGACTATGAGGTGCCAGCTGGGTACTGCAATTATTGGGGGAATCACTTTGTAAATTATATAATTGACCATTTGCTAACCACCTGAAACTGCTATAAAATAATATTGAACATCAACTTTAATTTTAAAAATCAAAATAGATAAATAAAATATAGGCTTTTAAAGAAACATATTTAAAAATAAATGTAGGGTTCTGCATAAGAATGAGCAGGATATCCTGGTTAAAACATTTTTAAGGATCACAGCCGTATAATTTCCCCAACACCTCCCTCCCCCCCCCTGCATTTTGGTTTCTTTAATTAGAGATCTGGGTTTGAAAGGTAGACTGAGCTTTCACCCCACTTTTCAAGCAATCCATTATATCTTGCCAATAATCTTAAAGCTGACAGTTCACTAGATTCTTGACTGTGAGTTTCTTTAGGGCTCTCCGGGCAAGAAGTATTCTCCTCTATATCCTGGCCAGATGTGATTGTAGTGTCCTTTGCCCTAATTTCTTTCAATCCAGTGTTTTTTCTGTTTGCTGTTTTCAAGCTCATTCCTTTCATGTTTTCATTTACTAGTAGCATGCTTACTTATTTTATTTTTTGGTGCTGTCATGTTATTGATTTTTTTCTTATTTTTATTCCTCATTCAAATGGGGTTCTTGGAAGAAGGTCGGGTAGGCATGATGGTTCTAGTTAGTTTTAAATACGAAATTTCTATGAGAATCACTTGTGAAATTGCTTGAAATTGTATTCATTTCTGCCTATCATACTATCCTCTCTATATAAAATCACAATATATTTGATTTAGAATGAGTTTCCCAGTCCGCTCTATAATGCTGATTGAAAGAATCTGTTTCTAGAACAAACTGGTAGAGTTGGCAACAAAACAAAACAAAGGCAGAACACATATTTTTATTTCAACATGAACATTGTATTCTACAATTATGTGAATAGAAGAATAATGTCATTAACACATGTACATCAATGAAAGGTAAATATGAAATTCCTGGAGTATTATATTCACTGAGACATTCACTTACATTTCTTCATTGCCATGTCTTCTAGAATACTCAGACACATGTAGAACTTTTTCACAAAGCTGAGAACTTCTGGTTGGACAATGTGAGGATGGCCATTAATACTCGATTCCAGCCAGTATGTGTGTGTGTGTGTGTGTGTGTGTGTGTAGTACTGAGGATCAGAAGCAAGTCAACACATATCCTCCCTCCTATTATTTTTATCCTATTTTATTTGGTTTTACTACAAAATGCTCAATGGAAAGGTCAAGCCTATGTGTCATTCACTAAACTATTCTATACTGACATTTAGTTAAGCTGCTTTCTTGAGTAATGTATGAGATATACTTTAAAGAGAAAAATATTATATTACCATTATTGCTTTAAAATATTTCATTATAATACTTCTTAATTATGTAGAGATACAAAACTATGATTAATTTACTTAATATTAACACATAAAATAATAAACTTCAAAATCAAAATGGCATTAATATAACCGAGAGTATAACTCTGCAGTAAGTATACTTTGTATAGTATGTATGACACATGTTTGCAATGTGGTTGCTTTTGAATGTTATATGCCTATACTTCTTAATACTGTGTGATAATTGAATTTTTTCACCATTTTTCTCTGCTCAAAGCATTGCAAAACCATAATGTCTTTATTTTTTTAAGCAATGCATGGCTTCTTTTGGCCTTACTCACTTAGAATATATTCTTAAAATATATATTGTCATATATACTTTACCATCTATGCTATGGTGGTACTAATAAGACCAATATAACTATAAATAAAAAAAAATAACAGCAACAGAAATAGCTTCATGGCACTTGATTTAAATAGCTTATACAAAAGATTCAGAAAATGTGTGAATTTTTGTATGATTAAAATAAAACTACATATTGTGTACATACACATATTATGTGTGCATATGTACTGTATATATAACATATGGATTTTTTAAAACATAACCTTTACAAAGTTTTACTTTTCTCTAAGTTTTTGGAGAATTGTAGAATGGGTAATTAGAAATACCCCCCTATCACCCTACCTTGTGTAACTGGCAAAGTGTAACATTTTCTAAAAGAGTTTTTTAAAAAAGAATCTTTATGGGCATACTGCAAAAGAATAATACAATAACAATTACAAGATATACATTATGAAGATGTAGAGGTTACTACACATAATTAGAAATGTTGGTAATATTTCAAATAGAGTTCACATTAATAAAAAAGAAAACATGGAATTACTTCTTTTGCTTGAAGGATATGAGGTATTACATTTAAATTGTCAAAGATCATTCATTTTATCTTTAGCTGAATATTGTCAATTAAATGTGCCTCACCAGCAAAAGAACGTGATTGGTTTGCGTTTCAGATGTGTCCTGGGATGGTATTAATTTTATGTCATCCAGAGCTATCTATAGTGATAAAATTAGGAGCAATTTCATTTTCTTAATGAGATTTATCCTAGGAGAGTTAGGCAGAATGAGAGACAAACTAGAAGATTTAAGATGAATACATTAAAAAAATACCACTGGGAAGAAGGTCATTTCTTCAAAAGTATAAAATTAAAAATAATCAACATTTACTTTCAGAGGTATCTATTTTCTTGCAACTGATGCTTAAATATTAAAGGATGGCACCCCAATTTATGCTATTTTGCTGTAAAGATTATTTTGAACTAAAAAACAGTAAGTAAGAGGGTACTCTGACCTCCTCTTTTCTTCCTGAAAGCAGGAGATAAAACTCCCCTGTGAAAGACAGTTTCCCTATTCCAGAAGGAAACATTCTCATCACCAGATATGAGGATGAGAGGCCAAGGGAAATCTGTACACACAGGTTTAGTTAGACTAACTTGTATCTTCCTTTACTCTCCTCATGCATTGCCTGTCTGACTAACCCAGCACAAGAACTCACAGGCGTAGACACTTCTTCTCAGGTCCAGTCAGAGGCCCTATGAGGGTAGAGGTAAAGTTCTCTCTCTCCTACAATATAAAGATGGTTTTAATACAATAGATCAATAAGGCATACGAGGCTGATTTTCCCTTGATTTATTGGTCACTGTGAATGCACTGTGATAGCTATATATTTTTATTCAATATTAGCCAATGTAGTGATTGGTTTAAACTTGTTATAGAACAAAAAGGACCAAGGCGGGGGGGCAAGGGCAATATACTATTACCGAAAGGAACCCCCAGGTTTGTTATGTCTGCTGCCTTATAGGAAAGACACCTCTCAATGCCAGAGATTCGTGAAAAGGAAAGGAAATGTTTATTTAATGCTATACAAACTTAAAGTAGTGACCTAATGTCTTCATCAAAATCCCAAAGTCCCTTAAAACACCACAAACATACACAGTCCTTCCTTCCGCCCTTTGCCCAGTCTGGGGTACCATATCTCAGGAAAAGAAATAGAAGTCCGAGGCTCAGTCAGCCCCTAGTTGTTCCCAGTAATCTGTCTTGTCTGGTAGGCTTTCCTTGGTTCCCAGCACCATCAGCTGTGTTGCCGGGATCTCTGCTAAAGCTGGGTGGTGGTTTTCCCTTCTAAAGCTGTGGGGGTGCCCACTTTGGCAAGGCTGCATGGCTCTCCTTTCTATTGCCACAGCCGCGTGGTCCTCTCTGCACAATGGCAGCGGGAGTCTCCACTCAGGCAGAGCCACGTGGTTCTCTCTCCAATGGCTGCCATGTCTGGGTTTAAATTCCCTGCCAATCTTCCTCTGCAGCCCCATTTCTGACTCCTCCCACAATTGGCCACACTTGCCAGCATTCTCATATCTTTCCAGCTTCACTGGGCTGCCTTCGTGAGTCTGGGCAGGCATGGCCCCATGTCATGGAGCCAATCTTCTCCAAGCTCCCACACAGGCACTGTAACTCAGGGGACCTGCCCCTCAGTTAGTCTTGGTGGGGAGGTTACTTCCATCCCCCTGGCTCAGAGCATGGCCACAGCTATTTAACATATCTATGTGACCAGTTAAAGATTATAGATATGTTAAATGACCACACCAGAAGTTAGCTGCAAAGCTGTTGCTATGCAAAACAGCTCTCAATGGCCCTGCTCCATGTGTCCCTTCACCCAACCCATACCTGTGGGGTAGGAGGTGAGGACATCTTAATATTTCCTGGACACCCTGAGTTCTGGGCCCCATTCTAAATCCCTATTTGGGGCCCTCCTCTTGGCCACACCCTGTTACAAAATGATATGTTTTATTTTATTTTTTTATTTTAATGATTGTTCAAGTACAGTTTTCTCCCCTTTACACAAAATGATATGTTAATATATTGTGTATAGTGCCTACATCCACATTATTTATCAATTTATATTGTATTCTTATTCATCCAGCTTTGAACTCTAAGTACAATTTTAAAATTGCAATGAAACATGGTGATAACAACAAATCACACAATACTCAAACATAAGAAAGTATGAGATCTAAGCTATCAAAACACCTTATTTATATGTGATCAAACAGACTTAGGAAACTTTTCATGTTAACTTTTAAAAATAATTTAGCATCTTATGTTTAAATTGATATGATTTACATTAAGTATTAAACAGTAATAAGCAGGTGATGATGATAATAATGGCTGATAGAGATAGATAATGAATGAAACCCCAAAGAGTCATGAGACTTTGTATATGTGTAAAAGTAAAAAAACAATGATGAATGTTAATAATAATAGCAGAACACTGGCAGAAATTGGTACTTGAAACTATGACAGAAAAAAAAAATACTCCCATATGAATATGAAATGAAGTAAATACAAAGACACCTGAGAATTTTTGGCACTTGACCAACCACTCTGCAAGCCAACACTGACTCTTCCGTGCATTGCATCTTTTTCCCACCCATTTTCTCCCTCTCTTCAAAACCTTTATCAACAAGACCATTAACAGCCTTCTATTGCAAAACCCCCAAGACACTGCCTCCACACTGCCTCATTTCTTTCAGCAGCATTTAAAATGCTGTCCACTCACCTCTTAAAACAAGTTATGCTGGTGTATCAGGTTATGCTGGAATGTTTTTATCCTAATTGTCCTAAATCATTTCACAATTTCTTTAAAGTGTCAATTTCCTCTTCAGCTGTAGAATTGTTTCTGTTTCGTTATAAACTGCTTTTCCTTCCGTTCTAGCTCACCTCCTCTTCATAGATGATATAGTCCATTCTCATTGCTTTAATTATATCCTTGACAGATTTGTCGTCTGAACTTTAGTTCTGACTACTTACAGTCATTCCACTGAAGTGTTTTGCAGGAAACTCAAATTTATATGGAAAACAACTGAGGCCTTTAACTTCTCTAAACTTGATTGCTCTCCTAATGTCTAATTTTAGTGACATAATCTAGTATTCAAACTAGAAGCTTCAGCACTCTACAAAATAGCGCTTCTCCCTCATAAGCCATTCCACAAATCCTATC
The DNA here is from genome assembly GCA_004024845.1 of Tonatia bakeri. Classification (NCBI taxonomy): domain Eukaryota; kingdom Metazoa; phylum Chordata; class Mammalia; order Chiroptera; family Phyllostomidae; genus Tonatia; species Tonatia bakeri. The sequence continues at coordinate 15,344 of PVIA01014997.1, read as the reverse complement.
CCTCACCAAGCCCCTTAATGCTTACATTTTAAATTACTTTTAATACATCTACCCCTCTACTATTAAGCCACTCAGGGAAATTTTACATGGCAGCAGTTTCTACATTTCTCAGTCTCTGTCTTTGTCCTCCAGAATCAATATACCTTATTGTGAGTAGGCAAAACATTTTGCAAAATCTGACTTTGTCAGAAGCTTAAAATTCTGTAGTGGCATTACCTAATACTTAGCTTAGTATCCAATCTCTTGAATTTAGTTTACAAGTCTCTATTCTTGCTGTCTGTTTTATCGATTACTTTTCACTGCCTCTGAACTTTACAGCCAGATGGCAGATTTCATATGCCTTTCCTCTCCCCATTCCAAATTCGTCTGGCCAACTTTATATACTCTTCTGTCCTAACATATATATTTCTTTATCCCTTTATCCAGGAGAAACACCTAGATCCCCGAACTCTAGGTTAGTGGTCTTAAAGCATCCCAACATCATGTAGTGCAAATATTATTCTCATTTAAGAAAGGAGAAAATTACCTCAGAACAAGTTATAACAAGACCAAAAAAACATCAGAGATAGGTTTTAAGCTTAATGTATTAATTTAAAGTCTCCTTCTTACTTTAAACATGATGTCTAACTAATGTTGGTATATACAAAATAGGACCCTAGAGTGTTAAATTATGACTCACATTTAATGTAGTTTAATACTATCAAGACAAGAAATTCATTCGGGTGCTTAAGAAAATACAGACAAACAAACAACCATCAACAACTGAACCTAAAAACAAAAACAAAAACAAACTAAACAAACAACCAGAATAGAAACAGATTCACAGATATGGAGATCACATGAAGGGTTATCAATGGAGAGAAGGAAGGGAGAGAATGAGGGAGAAGGTACAGGGAATAAAAAGCATAAATGGTAGGTACGAAATAGACAGGGGGAGGTTAAGAATAGTATGGGAAATGAAAAAGTCAAAGAACTTATATGTATGACCCATGGATATGAAGTAAGGTGGAGGAATGCTGGTGGGGAGTGGGGTACAGGGTGGAGGGGAATAAAGTGGGAAAAATATGATAACTGTAATAACATAATCAATAAAAATATATTTTTAAAAGATAATGACCACATAAGATTGATTAAGCATTTCTAATAATTTTTAATTGTTGTGTTAAAATTTATTCCATTCACAAATACATTTAGCTTTGTCTGTGGACATCATCTATGTGTCTGTCTATCTATCTATCTATCTTTCCTCTATCATCTATCTCATTTATTATCATGCAAAGCAATAACAACATTCAAATGCTTACATCAGGTCCCCAAAAACCTCTAGATTTAGTCATCTTTCCTATGGCAGCACACGATATTAAAATATCAAGAAAGTGCAGTGGCAAATGTGACACATCTGCTGCAGGTTACCCTGGGTCAGCTGTGGGGCTTCTCCTTGTGCCTTTTGTCTGGAATTCGGGAGTTCCCACTTCCTGTGTTATACTTTTGTTCCTGAAGAAAAAGGACAAGAGAACTGGTGGAAACATGCAATGAGTGGTGTACATTTTATCAGCCCTCAGGCCTGGTTAAATCCAATGTTGGTGCTGCACTGCAAGTCACATGACAATGGTTTGGGATGCAATATACTCTCACTGGCACTAAGAGTGAAACTTAAGGGAAAACATTACCTCTGTGGCTAGGATTATTTGTTCTTTAATTTTTACCTTCCTTCTAACAAACTTTGTCTAATCCCACCTATCATTGCACTGACATTTAGCTGAGTGGAGGGAATACTAATTACAATGGTACCAAATATGTGGTAGCTAGCTACGTGTTGTACAGAACATGGAACTTCAAAGATTATGCTATACAGAAATTTTATTTCATTTTTCATATACTTATAGTATGGTTTTTCCTCAACTTTTACTTCTGTCTGTCAGTGAGAAATACTTTTGCAACCAAGATTCCACCATCATTTTGTCCTGGATTCCTTGATGATTTGTCTTCAGACTCCTCAAAGGCTCCTCCCCACTTGGTATTTCCTTCCCTATATCCCAGAGGCAAAGAAACTCAAACTTACATGTATCTCCTATTTTTATGCCTCTTTTCCTAATGAATGATTTGTTTTCTTTATTGAGGACCAATTTTTTCTGGTAGGATTTCGTTCATTCCTAATCATTTTGGCTTGGAGGATAGGCTGTACTGATGGAACGCACCGCCTGAGTCTACTTTTAGATTCATCTCTGCTTAAAAAGTACATGGGAGGTGTGTGCATGGCAGTGGTTTCCCCAGAGGAGACTGAGTATTTATGTCTAAAGTAAGGAAAGCAAACAAAAATTGAGTATCACAGCCAACCATATATGACATATATGACTAGTATTTCCCCTTTGGCAGTATTATTTGTGTTACCATATTACATTGCATAAAATATAAGAGATGAGAATGAGAAAGTAGATAAAAATATAGATAGGCAGATAGCTGATATATAGATAGATAGATGATAGATAACCAGATACACAGAGATACAGATAATGGTATTATTATTTATCACAAAAATTTATATAAATAAAACTAATGATTTAATCAGGGTTTATATATGTAAAAAATTATAGCGGAGAGATGTAACAGGAAAAAATCTAAATTTAATTATTAATTATAAAATGTTATATTAGTTTTGTTAAAACATATTTTCAGAGGCTTACATATTTTTAATTAGAAAGCCCTATCACATATCACAAATATAAATATATTGCATACAGTTTATATTGTCTTAAATAATCATCAGCACTGGAAGCACCTACAAGTTGTGGGTGTAAGTCTAACAATACTTATTGTCTCTCTATTGTGTTTATGATGAATAACTTGAGTAACTCATAAAATTTTCTTGGAAGGATCAAAGCACATATCCAATAAGTAAACAGCTTATGCTTCAGTGTTTTAATTATTTTATTCAAACACTTAATAATCTCCATTGAGCTTATTTTTTTAATTCTTTTTTATTTTTAAAATTTTTTTAAATTTTTAAATGGATCTGCCTTTTGACCCAGCAATACCACTGCTGGGACTATATCCTAAGAACACTGAAACACCAATCCAAAAGAACCTTTGCACCCCAATGTTCATAGCAGCACAATTTACAATAGCTAAGTTCTGGAAGCAACCTAGGTGCCCATCAGTAAATGAATGGATCAAAAAACTATGGTACATTTACACAATGGAATTCTATGCAGCAGAAAGAAGGAGCTCCTACCCTTTGCAACAGCATGGATGGAGCTGGAAAGCACTGTGCTAAGCAAAATAAGCCAGGCAGTGAAAGACAAATACTCTACGATCTCACCTTTAACAGGAACCTAAACAACAAAACAAACAAACAAGCAAAATATAGTCAAAGACACTGAAATAGAGGACAGGTTGACAGTGACCAGAGGAGAGAGGGGAGGGAATTTCAGAGGAGAATGGGAAGGGTTTACAGGAACAAATATAAAGGACACATGGACAAAAACTGGGGGTGTGTGGAAATGGGAGGGAGGTGGTGAGGGATGGGTGGGTGGGCTGGGATAGGAGTAAAGGACAGAAAAATGTACTCAAACAATGATTAAAATAAAATTAAAAAAAATTTAAAGATTCTATTTATCAGTTTTTTAGACAGAGAGAGGGAGAAAGAGAGGGAGAAAAACATCAATGTGTGGTTGCCTCTCACACTCCCTTTGCTCGGGACCTGGCCTGTAACCCATGCACATGCCCTGACTAGGAATTGAACCAGCGACCCTTTGGTTCGTAGGCTGGCATTCAATCCATTGAGCCACAGCATGGATGGAGCTGGAAAGCATTATGCTAAGTGAAATAAGCCACAGCATCCAGGTATTCCTTTTTATACATGCTTTTATACAAGCTCTCTCATCTTAGTTATAACAATCTTTTCAAAAACTAACACTATAAACACATTGCATGGCTACAGTGCTAATACTTTAACTCTAAAGACATTAATGCACTGCTAAAAGATGAATAATTCTTTTCCCATGACACTGGCAAAAATGAAGCTATTTTTGCATGTGCTTTTCCAATTACTGTACTATGCATATCCATTCATGTGCACAGTAAAACATTATTTAGTACCTATCATATGTTAAGTTCTGCTTTACCACTAGCGGTATGGTAATATGGAAAGCAGATAATATCCTTGCCATTTGAAATCTGATATTCTACTGTAAGGAAACAACAAAATACATAAGCAAATCAAATACACTGACACACTAACTCCTGTGTATAAATAAGTTCTTCTTACTATCCAAGAACTGATGTAATAAGGTGACTTGCTGGGTGTGTATAAATACTATAGTACAGGTGACCAGGAAAGGCCTCTCTGAACATATCATAGCTGAGCCAAAGAATATGAAATCCTGTGAAAGCCCAAACTCACTTGGTCGATACTCATTGGAATCATGAAGCTCATAAAAAGTTATTTTACATTTTTCTTTTATCAGCTGGCTTTTTATCAGAGAATTTACAACATACATTTTTAAATAGTCATTTTTAATTTGACTATTTACAAAAGTACAGAGAGACTCAGATAATCTAGTTAGGTGGCTATTTCAATAACCTCTGTGACTTAGACCAAGAAGGTGGCCATGGGTTTGAGTTATACTCTGATAGAACTGAAAGAACCCATGGTTGCCCTGGACATGACAATTTAGTTAAAAAGAGGATTCAAGATCTCAGGAGTTTTCATGTCAGCATCTGTGTTGATGGTGAAGCCATTTATTTGTTAACATAGGAAGAATGTGAAGAGAAGCAGATCTGAAGGAAAGGCAATTAAGTGCATGCTAACACTGAAACACAACTGGAAAAATATTTTGATACATATAGTAAAAAGCCTCATCAGATACATATTTTAATGACACATGCATAAAGATGACTCTGAAAGCATGAGAGGAAGGTGGGCTTAGATGTTCTGGGACATCCCAACATTTAGATTTAATTAGGAGATAGAGAATTCAGCAAAGAATATTAACAAGTGGTCAGTAAATTAAAAAAAATGAAAAGAAGAGAGAGAGAGGAAACACTGTTGTGTCAACACACATAAATTACCTGTGGGAACAGAGGTGGGATGGGTGGAGGGGGGCAAAGAGGAAAATGGAGATAGCTGTAATACAGTAACAATAAAAATGATTTAATAAAAAAAATAAGCACTAGGGTTTAGAACAAAATTTTAACTGAGATTCCTGGAAGTCAAAGCACAATTAAAAATTATGCATTATTAAGACATTATCTGATAAAGTTGTGATGAGGAAAAAATTTAAGTGGAAATTAAATAGCTATTTATATATAGGTTATTGAAAATCATAATGGACAATGACTTCTATAAAAGCTCTTTAAAAGATATGAAAAGATAAATTTCTAAATGAGGCAAAATTATGCTAAGATTAAGAAAAATACTTAAAAAATTTTATATTATGGAAGTTGTTGGATTTTTTTTATTGGAGTGGTTGATGGGGAAGCAAATTGAGCCTAGATTAAGACCAAAGGAGAGTTGAAGAAATAGCAACAGAGTTTTCTCAGCCTTGAAAATATGTAATTTGAGGGTATTTGTTTTTATAAATGAAGATGTGATGCTTATAGTTGAAGACTAAGGAAATTATTAGATTCAGTTGTAAAAATGAAATAATTTCTGAAGCAAAGTTTTTGAGAAATAAGAACAGATTTCATCCAAAACATGAGCATGGCTATGCACCCACAAGCATGGTATGTCTGACCCATTATAGAAGCAGAGAAGGTTATCCACTGTAACAACGAAAAACATCACACCAGAAAGAAGGGAAGACGGTGTGCAGATTTGACGTGATGTAACAGGAAGTTTCTGCTTGATTACTTCCATTTCATTAAAAGACCTAATATATGTAAAGCTCTTAGAACAGTGTCTGGCACCAAGAAAGTATAAGTGTTAGCTATGAATCTTTCTCAGTGAAGTATGAAGCTAAATTATAAGCTGAACACAAAGGGGAAGAAGGGGAAGGGTAGGAAGAAAATGTGAGATGATCACTGTGAGGAAGCACCGCTTCTTTACTTCCGGAGATTCCCACGCCACCCCTTCCGTGTGAAAGTCCTCATTTCCGTGCCTCCACTGACCTTTCTCTCATCCTTTGCTCATTCTTCCCTACAGAGGGAAAAAGAGTATCTTACTGGCAAATTCTGAAATAATACGCTGGGAATGTATATAGTTTGGTTATACTTATGTTTTCTCTTGGCAGTAATCTCTTTGAGGTGAGCAAGCTATCTACTTCATTCCTCCAGGACGTGATATTAGTTTAACCGAGTTAAGCCTCCTTTCAGTTTGAGATCTGTCCTGGTCCATCATTGCCCCGCACTGGATTCTGTTATGAGTTGATCTCCTTGCCTGTAAAAAGAAGCCCTCTGCTCCAATTTGTATTTTGATCATTAACAAAATTGGCGATGTAACTTCTGTTTCTTAGTGGTCACTTGGTTTAGAAGAAAAGCAAGGAAAAAAGGAGATATTTAATTGGTCCCCTTAGAGACTACTATCTTTCTAAAGATTGCTGATTGAGACTTGGGCAAATTAATTAATAAACATTTAAATCAATTTCCACATCAATTAAATATGGATAAGAGTACTGATCTCGTGGGGTCATTTGGAACACTTAAAATACTTACTAAAGCTATGCTTTCAAGTTAGTGCTTTAAAATGTAGACTTTTTTCTATTTAATGTAAATCCATAATAAGAATAACAGTTATCTGAAACTGAGGAACAAGGGCAGAAAATAATAATGCAAGATACAAAGAAAAAGAGGACATTGTACATATTTAAAAAGTCTCAATCCACTTGGACATTTTTAGGCTCAATTGAAAGACAATTCTTCAAATGGAACTTCAAAAATCAAAACTATTCTGTATTCCATTTCCAGGCTGAAGGTGACAAGTTAAATGTGGGAGGACTATAAATAGATTTTCAACCCAAGTTGGAAACATAACACCATGAAAATGACAAGATTGTCTCCTAGGGACTGAATTGGATTCTACTGTGTCACTTATTAAGCCTGGTGCTAAAGATTAAGGGATGTAAGCATTAATTCAACAGTATTGCTGGTAGAGGTCATTAATTGTTTGCTAAAGGAGAAAGATTTCATTATAGCAATGCCTAGCAAAAAGTTCTAATGGTGAAAAGATGGTCACCAAAAGTGCATGAAGTGAATTTGTTTGGTTTTGAGGTATATTGTTCCACCATTGCCCCTTGAAAAGAAACAGGAGGAGTTGACAGTGAAAAACGTTATTTCAGACAGAGGCAAAATAGATGCAAAGGTATAGAAATAAAATAAATGAGGAACATCTAGGAAATAGAATCTACTTTATGGGGCAGTGTCAAAAGTAAACTAAGTAAGCTGGGAATTTAATGTCCACAAAGAAATTATAATTTTTATTGATGGTGAAGGAGAGTAAAATGTTTTTAAAAACAGATAAGCGGTGTATTTTATAAACATATTTTTTGACAGGATAGAATGAAGTCTTGTAAAGTGTTTGTTACCATTAGTCAGAAGAGATGGAAATGGATCCTGATTGTAGTATGTTGTCTAATTTTGCATTTTGGGAAAAATAATGCACCTCTACTCCACTGTGACTTGCAATGATTTCCTGTAAACTAACTTTGCTTGCCTGACCAGTAACTAGCATGGCCATATGACTTTTTTGGACTCATGAATTATGATGGAGTAGCAGAGTGTCAGTTCTGTGGAAATTCTTTGAGTCAGTGGGTATATCTTCCTTTCAATCACTCATATTCCTCTACAGCAAGAAAAAAATGTGTCCTAAAGTGAGACTAATTCTTCCGTCTGGGTGTCAGTGAAAATGTATGCAGCAGAACCTGTAGCAGTCAGCCACCAACTGCTGACATCTAACATAACAACAAAAAAACAAACAAACAAAAAACATTTACTGTTGGAGGCCACTGAGGTTTGGGGCTTCTTCTCACCTCCACAGTATATTGCCAAAATATATTTACTTTATTTAACTGCATCAGAAAGAGTAAAGAAAGAATGGATTAAAAGTAATATATGTATGATGATGAAAATTAATGAATGTCTAAGAAAACTCCAAATGGCTAAGATGACTGATTCTTACTCATCTGGGTAAATAACTAACAGCTATTAAAGTGCAGGCATTGTAGTATTTTTATCTTTAAAATAATGCTGCAATAAATGATTGTATTTTCCCTTTTACTGGTTAAAGGGAAAGTATCTTATACTCAGAAAGTCAATCCTAGGTCAAACGTCATGGCAGGAAAACAAGGATGGCAATATCATACCCCATTATTAATAAAAGAAGAAGAATACATTTGTGAATAATAATGAGTTGCAAGAGAGAAACTCCACAGTAAGCATAACCAACAGACTACATCTCTGGCATGTTTTCATTACAGTCCACTGTTAGAAATACCCTCAAGTTGTTGTTTCTCTTTCTAATATCTTGAGTTTGATTCCTTTTGCATGCCTTAGTTTTCAAGTACTTTGAGGGACAAAAAGCAGCCTGTATTTTAAAGATTTTGACTACAGATGAAGACAGACAAATTAAAAACAATTTTGAGTCATATCTTATTGGGTTTATTTAGGCGCAGGGTCTATATCTTACACTAAGTACGGAGGAGTGAGGAATGACCGACTAGGTCTGTACGCCAGATGTTTAAAATAATGAAATGGACTATCTTTTGTGAACTAGTTAAAGTTGTCCAAGGTTATTAAGAAAAGTAAGGAAGGGCTAGGTGTAATAAAGTGTAAATAGTGTCACTACATACAGTATTTTATGACAAATTTATTTTGAGCCTTATGTGGCTCAGCCAGGGATAGCTGGTTATATGCACTCAGAATAAAGACCTGCAGTGAAACTATAGATTTTTCAATTATTGGCAGATAGATGGCAATACGAGGCTTAATTAAGACTTCTTATACTATTTCTATGACATTTTAATGATTTTTATATATTTTTTCCGAGACATTTATGAATTCCTCATAATTTAAAAAATTAATTTGAATTAACACATTATAAATGTATATATTACACACATACCATATTTTCCTTGATGAATGTATCATTTAAATTATTCTCTTTTTAAAATATTCATTATATTGTTATCTTTAAACTATCAAGTTGTTTTTTAAAGAATTTATTTATTTATTTTTAGAGAGGGGAAGGGAGGGAAAAAGAAAGGGAGAGAAACATCAGTGTGTGGCTGTGTCTCACGCACCCCCTACTGGGGACCTGGTGGGCAACCCAGGCATGTGCCTTGACTAGGAATCAAAACCAGCAACCCTTTGCTTCAGAGGCCCGTGCTCAATCCACTGAACCACACCAGCCAGGGCTCAAATGATATTTTGATAATGAAACATCAGTATCAGCATCATTACATACAACCAGAGATGTGAACAAATAATGAAATAATTTCAAGCCACTGTATTTAAATCAATATATCTGATCTTTGCTCAAAAGTTCTTTAAAGTTGTCATGGAGAAAAAACTCAAGAATAACCATTTATCTATTATGAAAATGAGAGATTTAGTATACAATATATTTTTTAAGATTTTAAAAATTGATATTTGCACTGAAAGAAGTTGGCAAGTATTCTTACTGTAAAGTTATGTTGAATAAATGTTTTTATCTTCTGAATCTAAATGGTAAGGAGTGCCATGTTATAATAAGTATATGCTATTTTAAAGGAAAGTGATATAGTCTGAAATATTCAAACACAATTAGAATTGGCACAAATTGAATTTAAAATACTAAGTTGGCAAATGGCAGAAACAAAGAATAGAATGCTTACTGTAAATGCACTAGGTACAATAAGTGTTCTCAGAAAGGCACATTTTAAAGGACAAACAGTATTTGTCAAGTTAGCAATTATTCTAGACAGGCTGGATTTATGTTAATGAAAAATTAATGTTCTGAATGCCTTGTGAAAAAGAATTAATATAAATGTTAATTCAAAGTTGATATAAGAATTAGTTCCAAACCCCTTTCAACCTGAAGCTTCTTGTGTGGTTTTTAGCAGAGCAGGAACGCACGAGGCCAAGGCTGTTCTACTGACGATAATTATCCCCCCCATTCTTCTTGCCAAGTCCCATTAATGCACTTCTTTATGCAGGTTTCTTTCTTTGCATTATATTGTCATTTCACTTTACACTTTTTAGTTGTTTCTCTTAAGCATTCTGCAAAAGGCCCTCAGTTTAAAACAACTAAAAAGAGAGAAATGATCAAAAACTTCAACACAAACAACACTCTTGCATTAATTAAGGTCCATGACTATTATGTATAGACTTTTTGGTAAGAAATACCATAAACATTTGCAAGTCAATTATTTTCACAGAGAGGATTTTTATTAATATTTTCCCAGAGAGTTTATGTGAATCACACTTTTCTATTAAAGCTATTTTTGTTATCACATTTTCTTTATTTGTTGTTTATGTTGCTATTAAAGCTTCAGAGGGATATACCAGGAAATGTCAGAGATACCTACACTATTCACTAAAAACTAAATAAAATGATTCTGTATAAAAGGCACAAACTGTTCAATTAAAAACTGAAAAAGTTGTTAATACAATATCCCATTGTGGGAGATAAACAGGTAGCTTGCAATGACATCTTTCTATAGTGAGACGTAAGCAGGCTAAGCAATGCTGAATATATCATATAAATATTGAAAAGCCATTGTTAAAACAGATAATGTAGTTCATACATAACAATCTCCATTAATAATTACAATTTATGTTTAAGGAACTTGAGGGGGTTTTTTCATTACAATTCTCTAGCAAATTATATACTATGGTGTTTCTATCAGACTCATGTTACTGACATAGCAGTAAACTCTACTTTCTTGTGAATATCACTAGCATTGCTTTTTAGTAGTTAAAATTCAAATTAAACAGAGTAACATATTGACATAGTAATAAAATATTAAGACAAATTTGAAGTTAATTATATTATAAGTCAATGATATTCTACTATGCCCCCCCAAAATAACTGCAGTAAATAACACAAAAATTAAAAACTGTTTAGGGAACAATACCAATTTGTTGCATTGCAACCTAGTGCTTCTCTAAAGAATTACACCAATGTATATGCTCTATGTGAAATTAATATGCTTTAATATTTCCCTTTCAAAAATGTATGTACATAAAGATTGAAGATGATTGGATCAGTTATGTCCAAGAGCAGAATCTAGATATATCTAGCTTAAATTGCTAAACTGGTGTATTAGTCCAAGAAAATTGATATGACTGCAAATGTGTTATCTCCTAGGAGAGAATTCTCTTTAAGCAATAAAGATCTAAACTCTTTTAGGAAATCAGTAATTCAGCAATGAGATTCTGAGAGAAAGGGGTATGTAAACACAACTTTAAAATATTTTTGAAACCCCAAATCTATAGATCTTAGGCACAAAAATTCACTTTGGTACTGCTTAAGAAGAAGAAAAACAAAAAGTAAAGGCATACTCTCTCATTTCACTGGGAACTAGCGTGCAGCCTGGACATGATGACGTCGTTGTTGTGAGTAGACACTGGTGGAGCAGCAGAGACGGACGGGCGACTTAAGTGACCATTAAGAAATAGCGGTGGAGTTTCTACTACTGATGGAAAAATGTCATGACAGCGAGAGAAAAGAGATAGAGGAGAAGAGAGGGAAGGAGGAAAAGAGAAAGAGGAGGAAGAGCAAGCATAGGCATTAGAGAACAGCAGTGATGTTTGGAGAGAGACAGTAGCACCTGTCAAGGAGAACAGCACGGGTGAGGAGAGCTACATGCTCAGCGGAGGAGAGTACAAGAGCTGAAGCCCTGAAGGGTCGACTGAGGAAACATAGGAGAGATACAAATGCTCAACAGAAAATGTGTTTTTGTTTGTTTCTTTTGAGCCTCAGTTTACCTGGACATTCCTAGATGTTACCTTTTTCCTAGTGACTGGGATGAGTTGTGGTGGACATTGAAGAGGTTACATATTTTACATCAACATGTTTGAGCTAGATGGTGAACTTTGAGTTAACAGAATAACACATATTCAAATTGTAAACATAGCAAAGAAAGTTTTGAGAAGTATGCAGTATATTTAATTCCTAAAGGACAGCAATATTGATTCTTTATCAGTGAATATGGTATTAGAGCCCAAATGAAGAAGCAGAATGTCTAAGTAGTAGATTGGCATAATTTAAGAATATTTATTAAATCTTGCCCTGGCTGGTGTAGCTCAGTGGATTGAGCGCGGGCTGTGAACCAGGCATCACAGGTTCGATTCCCGGTCAGGGCACATGCCTGGGTTGCAGGCCATGTCCCCCAGCAGCTGTACATTCATGTTTCTCTCTCTCTCTCTCTCTCTCTCTTTTTCCCTCCCTTCCCTCTCTAAAAATAAATTAAAAAATCTTTAAAAAATGTTTTTAAAAAAAGAATATTTATTAAGTCTCCATAATGATTGTCTCACAAAACAGTTTTGATTGATGATTTGGCCTAACTGATTGTCTACAGGCAGCTGTCAGCAAAGACTCAAAACAGTGTTTTTTAAATAGAGCTTTGAAAGAAGTACACTTATAAAAATTACGGTCACTATAGTTTCACAAACCATTCTGTTTACATATTAATAGAAGGGACCCACAAAGTTTTATTTACAAAGATTGTCTAATTTTCACAAAGATAAGATTTTCACATGTATAAGATTTTCACAAGAAATTTTGAAAGACCTCCAAATTGTTTCTGGCAAAAAAAAAAAAAGCATCCCAAATTATAAATTATTTTTTCTCATGCATTTAGCATTAAAATTACACAAGATGCATGCAAAAATAACACATAATGATTAAAGTGGCTTGATTTCACAATTAAGAGAAAATGCTTTGCTCCATTCTAAATTTATTCATAAAATTCTAAGAGCAATAAGCATGTAATTTTTTCATTTTTCTGTTGCTTACAATGCCTAGCATGGTAATTGACATGAACAGAGACTCTGTAAATGTGAGTAGATTTTTTGCTGCTATTGATTTTTATTGATACAGTTATAGAAATGCACAATACAGATATAAATAAAGGTGCATATTACATGCAATATAATAATTTTATAGTAACATTGAAAGAAGGAAAAGAATAAATAGAAGTAAGACAGAGACCAGAAAGTTGCAGCTCATGAATTATATAAAGCCAAATGCTATATTTTAAAGACTGAAAGGGAAACAAAACTCTGCAATTCTAAGGACTTATATTTGAACTGCTAATGAGTACAATTCCACAGGTCTGTATATATGTTCAACTTCTTTTAACAAACCATTCATCTATGATTTGCTTCATAAAGCAAATGCTACATTGTTGGATAAAGAAATGATAAAAGACTCTCTGATGGTGGCCGATGTTCAAATCAATAATTCCCAAGAAACTCTACACTGAATACTGAAGAATCTAGATCTATTTTTCATATAAGATAAAGAAAAACTACACACAAAATAATGTAGAACATGAGAGAACAAGAATCACTTATTTCCAGTGTCAAATAAATCAAACTATGTGGGCCAAGCCGCTCTCCACAGAATGCATTTTAATTTGGAATCATCTTAAAAAGTATACCTTGGGGAGATTTAACAACTTAAAGATCTGTAGTCTTTTAGTTCAGGAGCAAAAGTGTGTGTTTGGTTTTAGTAAATATTCTTTATCCAGACTCATAACGTTTTATATATATTTAATATATATCTTTGGACTTAGTATATTTAATGTAATTTTAAATATGCTATATGTTTCAGTAGCATACTTAGAATATTTGACTTCTATGTAGAATCATTTTGTTAGCATTCTTTTTTCACGTTAGAGGAATAAGTTATGGATTATAGTAGTTTACTATGTTAAAAAATTTTATTTTTCCCATTTGAAGAAAAAATTTTCAAATAAGATAAAATTTTCTAGAATAGTTTTATGATATGAGGATGACAAAGCTGAGAAATCAATTAAGAGTGCACTTTAAAAAATCCGGTGAAGATAATATTCATTTGAATTACCTAATTGAAAGTACCCATCTATTTTTGTTGACATTCCTTGTCTTACACTCTGTACAACCATAAATAAAAGTTTTATATAATGATTGCTTTCATGTATGTGAATCTTGATTGGAATTAACAATCACTTTCAGCACCCAGTTCCAGCATCTAAGAACTATGGAGTTGATAAGTAAGTGGAGGAACTGAATCTGTCATGGGTTTATTTATCTATGTAGTAATATTTGAGTGGGATAGTCTGACATCCTGAAATCAGAGAGGATCTTTTTAAACAGATGCATTTTTTAAAATCCTGGGAAGGAAATATATCAAGCCAGATTTTATGAAAATGATATACATCATCCTCAGTTTAATGCACAGGTTTATCACTGGTGAGGCACCTGATGGGTCCAGGGGACTGGAGTAGAGTGATTTATCCCAACCAGGAGAGGCGCAGCTGTGTTGGCATGTCATGTGTGATACTGACTAAAATGAGATATGGGCTGAGAAGTGTATTTTCAGCTAACAAAAGTAAGTTCCAGTAAAAAGCAAAAAATCTATGTATCTTCAAGCTACTAGCATTTGTTTTAAAGGCCTGCTTCCTGAAAAATTTGTAGTTACATCTTTAAAGGCCACTTTTGAAAATTCTTTAGTTCTTTAGAAATATTTATAAAAGTCCATAATTCTCTTAGAATATCTAAACCAAGGAAGAAAGACCACTCATGTTCCTGTAATGCTGATCCCATTCAAATATTATGGTAAGCAGGGTTTAAAACAATTTAACAGGTAAATTACTTAAAATATCATTTTTATAGGTATTTCATTGCAATCTGACATAAACATAACATAATTAAAAATCTTAAGAATAAATTGTATTTATCAACACAAAGTAAACATACCAGTGTACTGCTAACACAATTAATACATACAATAATATCAAAGAATCACTTTACTTCCCTATTCCAGTCAGAAACTCAAACCTTCATCCCCAAAGGTAACTGACATTCCTCCTTCTGAACCCATCGCTTCATTTTGCCTGTTCATCATGTTACAGGGTGCAGCCAAGGGGGGGGACCCCAAATGGACATTTGAAATGGGGCCCAGAACTCAAGGTGTCCAGAGATTCTAGGATGTTTTTTTTTACCTCTTTCCCCCACCACAGGTGTGAGTTGGGGGAAGGGGCACACAGAGCAAGAACATGCAGGGCAGCTTTGCAGCTAATCCATGGCATGGTCATTTAACATACCTATAGCCTTGGGCTGGTTGCTTGAATATACTAAATAGCTATGGCCATGCTCTGGGCTAGGGGGATGGAAAGGAACTCCTCCCTGAGACGTGACTAGGAGCAGGTCCCCTGAGTTTCAGC
>PVIA01014996.1:0-24481 GCA_004024845.1 Tonatia bakeri | reverse complement strand
AACAGTGCACTAGGGTTCCCTTTTCTCCACAACCCCACCAGCACTTGTTGTTTGTTGCTTTGTTTATGATGGCCATTCTGACCAGTGTGAAGTGTTATCTCACTGTGGTTTTCATTTGCATCTCTCTGATGGCTAGTGAAGCTGAGCATCTTTTCATATGTCTCTGGACCCTCTGTAGGTCCTCCTTGGAGAAGTGTCTATTCAAGTCTTTTGTTCATTTTTTAATTGGGATTTTTGTCTTCCTGGAGTGGAGTTGTGTGAGCTCTTTATATAGTTTGGAGATCAAACCCTTGTCCAGGAAGTCACTGGCAAAAATGTTTCCCCATATAGTTGGTTCTCTTTTCATTTTAATACAGTTTTCTTTTTTAGCCATGCAGAAGCTTTTTAATTTGATGAGGTCCCATTTGTTTATTCTTTATGTCCCTTGCTCTAAGGGATATATCAGTGAAAATACTGCTGCATGGAATATCTGAGATTTGCCTGCCTATGTTTTTCTGAAGGACTTTTATCATGTCATGACTTACATTTAATTCACCTTGAAATAGGTGAATAGGTCAATAAGGTCTTTTATTCACCTTGAAATTGTTTTTTTGTATGGTGTAAGTTGGTGATTGAGTTTCACTTTTCTGCATGTAGATGTCCAGATGTCCCAACACCATTTGTTAAAGAGGCTATTTTTTACTTCATTTTATGCTGCTGACACCTTTGTCAAATATTGACCATAGAAGCTACTCCTTCATATTTAAAGAGGCAGTATTGCAGATGAGTTTTCAAGGTGAGTCCTATTATGTAGACAAGCAAGCAAATATTTAGTGATGGGTGTGCCCAGTAGTTCAGGGGGAATTGTAATAAAATCAGAAACTGGAGAGACTAAGGATCCCCATGATCAAATCCTGAGTGAGTCTTTGGGTGGCCACCCAACAGTGAGATAAGTTTTCTGAGCAAACCACTGTCTAGGAAATGTGGACAAAGGCATTATTAGTCCACACATGAGCATAAAATATCAAAGAATAATAACAAAATAAAAATTAACATTGCCACTTAACTTTGGGAAGCACTGCCCCTTTCTGAAAGAGGAATTTTAATCTGAACCCAACAATGGAATGGGGCAGTTTGGCATGCAGAAAAAATTATGTGTAAGGTTTTCACCCCCATGGTGACATTCTAGAGGTTGAAGGATCACTTGTTTTTGAAATCGTCCGGATCCCAGTTTTCCTTTTGCTTTCCCCACGTTGTTTCTAAGAAAACAGTAGCCTGCTTCAATCTCCTTGTTTCCTGAACATGATAAACATTAAAAGCTATGTCCACCAGCTGGGAGGAACTCATTCCCAGTGCCCCATATAAATATTGAAACTCCCTTCTGATATTTGGGGCACTTTGCCCAATAAAACTCATGTTTACCATCCAGGCATTTTCTGATGCCTGTGGGTCAGCATCAGTGTGCTTGAAATAGGCCTGATAGATTCTTACTAAAAATACAGAAGGATCTTTTATTTCTGTTGAATGGGCTGTATCATATTCAGGGTCTATTGTTTAGGCACCCCTTTTTAAGTCCTTCCAATAGGTACCTTTTATAATGTTCTAGGAAGGCTAGATCCCCACTATTTGGATCCCAGTTGGGCTCTGTCAAGGAAATTGACATGGATGGGGGAAGGGGAGTCCTGTTGGAATTCTCCTGAAGGAGGTAATAAACCTCTTCATTAACCTTATTTATACTAGCTGCCTTTCCTCTGCCATTAGCAGAATGTAAAAGACAGCCTGTATCTCTGCCCAGTTTGGATGGTCAGTGGCAAAAAAGAAGGTGATAATAACTACCATTTTCTGAGAATCTTCCCTATATGAGATATTGGAATTCTTCTAATTCAGTAAATCTGAAATGGAAAATGGAGTATGGGCCTAGTAGTGAGCAGTGGGTTGGCCTTCCGGGTTTATTGTACTTATAGGGTATTGTCTCAAAGGGAATTGTCCTGCTCTGGATAGGGATTGATACTGGCCAAATTGGATGCCTTGCTGGGTCTTTGAAGGGGACACCATTCCTTCATTATACAAGGGTGGGGCTGTCACCCTCTGAGCTCTATTTTCTGGGTATCTAGCAGCAGGGGTGGTAGCAGAAGAAATCTTCCTTCTGCTAATCCTGGGTTTCCTGGGTTCAGGGCATTATGAAATGCATCTTGTGGTTTTCCTTTTCTTCTTTTGTCTTACTATTAGGTAGAGATTTGGCAGCCAATTCTCTTCTCTGCATTATTAGGTTATTCCTTTTCTTTACTGAATCCTCATTGTGTAAAGACATATATGGGAGGAAGATGGTGGCAAGGCAGGAGGGAGCAGATTCCACTTCCTCCTACACACAGAGAAAACCTAGCTGATCTACAGAGGAACAGAGCAAACAGCCAACAATACCCCCAGCATATATAAAACTGGAGAATAAAAATTGTAGCGGACATTGAAAAACCAGATGGTAAGGAGAGTGCTTCAGGACAATAACATACCAGGGACCAGCTCAGGGACCAGGGCCGCTGCAACCCCAGGCCTGGCACCCACCGGATCTGCCATAGGGTTCTTGGGAGAGAGCTTGGTCAACTTCTCCCTCCCTGACCAAACAAGGTTTGAGCAGCACCGGGAGAGACTTGGTTGCTTGAAGTCACAGAGAGGGGAATAAGGACTAAGTGGCGAACACACAAGGGCTGTGAGCACCCACAGAGTCTGTGGACACTGGCTGGGGACAGTTGAGAGGCAGGCTGTGGTGGGCACTGAACCTGATATTCCTCAGTCTGGCTGGAGAATTGGGTTGTGGGAGAGGCCAGGCTGCTGTACCAAGCAGCAGGCTTGAGTAGGAGGAATTTCTTGAAAAGAAAAAGTGGCGGAAAAAGACAGTGTTTGGGGAATTCTCCAGCATCAATTGCTCTGGCCTTCTCCCCATTCAGCTGGGCAGCATTCCCAAGGTGGCACAGGAAGCCCTGCGCACCCCCATAGCACTGGGAAGGGTGTGCACCCAATGGGGCCATAGGCAACATGGCGAATCACACACACCCACAACCAAGGGAGAGTGTGCACTGCGGAAGGCCCCAGCCCACAGCGGTAATCCTGGGTAGAATGCATTCTGAGGAAAACCTGGATCCCACACCCAAGGCCCCCAGGGAAAGACACCAGGCTAGCTCTGGGGAGAGTGCATGGCTAGCCATGGGCACAGTGCCGATACCTATGGGAGAAGAGTCCCTCGGCCCTAAACTGCAGCAGTCAATGAGACCAGAAAAAACTGGTGAGGCCAGTTTAAAAAAAGAAAAAGATATTTTTTAAGCAATTTTTTATTTTTTAATTTTTTTTATCTCTCAATACCTTTTTCCACTCTTTCTTCTTTTTCCATTTTATTCCTTCTTCCTTTCTTTCCAATTTTATCTCCTCTTCTTTCCTTCTTCTGCTTCTTTTTTTTTTAAATACCCACAAATGAGACAAAAAAAACATGGAACTGTGAAAAGACCAGACTTGGACCCAAAGAGGTGGCATTCCAACAGCTGAGAAAGTGAGACAAATTCACTTTGATATTACTATATTGTATCATTTCATAGGTTTCCCCTGTTCTCTCTTTCATAGTGCATTGCTAATTTACTGTCCTTCACTTCACTTGTGCTCAATTAGCACACTACTCAAGGTCCTATACTCCCTATTCTTGTTATCCAGATCACATAGATTTTACCATATGATTGCTGCTCTAATATTATTGTAAATAATAGCTGTTCCATACAACTGTAAATACTACAAAACACCACTCCCAGATCTTAGCCCACTTCACAGTTTCCTAAACTCTATTACTGTAGTGGTTAACTCTATTCTCTCACAAACTACACCTATTTACTATCCTTTATTCTCACCTTACATCAGAATCTAACATCCCACAACCTCACTCCTTCTACATCCAACTCACAGCCCTTCCCTCCCCAACAAGAGTCTGATCTTCTTTCCATCCTTTCTAAAAAGTGGCTAGTTGGGTGGAACATCATGGTTAACACTATACATATCCAAAGGACCTCCTATCTCTTCTCTACCAGTGGCTACTGTAAATACCATAGAATACTCTCTTGCTGTCTTAAACCATTTTGCCTTCCCCCTCCAACTGGTCACAAAAAAAGAGTAGGTGGAAGCTGTGAACACCAGGATACCCGATGGAAGAGGAAACACACCAACAAATGGCCCACCAACAATTAAAAAGAGAAGAAGGTGAAGGAGGGAATGGAAGCCACACTAACCTCAATCCAGGACCTATCTAGAAATACAACTAAATAGTGAAGAAATTACCCAGAACAAATGACTGAGCAAGATCAAGAGAGGATCCTCAAAACCTTGTACGCATAGAAGAAACAACTTCAACACAACCTACCCTCACCAGCACAACAAAGTGCAGCATGCCATGGACACAGTGACCCTCATTTAACCAGCTGGTGGAAGGACCCACCAAAGAAAGACCCAACAACAATCAAAACCCAAAGACAAACATAGAGCCAACATAAATGACAGCCCAAGACCAGTGTGCTCATGAGGTCAAGGAGACTTCACCACTGAATCTCACAGGTATTCTACCACAGAAGTTCACATCATAAACCCAGGGAGCCAGAACAGATGAATTTAAGAAGCTGAAGATAACAAGAAGAGTCTCACAAACAATGGGAAGGCAAAGAAACAATCCCCAATTGAAAGGAAAGGAGGAAGTCTCAGAAAGAATGCTAAATGAAATAGAGGCAACTCAACTATCAGATATTGAGTTCAAAGCAATGATTATCAAGAAGCTCAATGAGCTCACAGTGAGCTTTCAGAAACTATAGGGAAATTACAATGAGCTCACTGCAAACTATAGCAACATGAAAAAGGATAGAAACTATCAACAAGAGCCAAGAGGGAATGAAGAACACAATTTCTGAATTGAAGAATACAGTAGAAAGACTCAAAAGCAGTCTCGATGAAGCACAAGATTGGATCAGTGAGTTGGAGGACAAAGTAGAAAAAAAAAAAAACACCCAGACAGAGGAAGAAAAGGAAAAGAGGCTCAGAAAGAATGAAGAGGGATTAAGAAAAATGCAAGACAATGTGAAATGTAATAATATCCATATAATAAAGATATCAGAAGAAGAAGAAGAGCAAGGGATAGAAAACCTCTTTGAAAAAGTAATGATGGAAAACTTCCCTAATTTTATGAGAGAAAAAGTCAAACAAATCCAGGAAACACAGAGAATCCCAATCAAGAGGAACCCAGAGAGGTCCACTTCAAGACACATCATAATTAAAATGGCAAAATTCCAAGACAAAGAGAGAATATTAAAGGCAGCACACAAGAAACAAGAAGTAAGATACAAGGGGGCCCCAATAAGGTTAGCAGCTGACTTCTCGATGGAAACACTCCAAGCCAGAAGAGAATGCAAGAAATATTCCAAGTAATGAGAACCAGAGGTCTGCAACCAAGGATACTTTACCCAGCAAGGCTCTCAATCAACGTAGAAGGCCAACTAAGGAGCTTCCCAGATAAAAACAAGCCTCAGAAAATATACCACCATCAAACCAGTTCTGCAAGAGATGCTAAAGTGACTGCTTTAAGGAAAGAAAGGAAAGAGAGAGAGAGGAACACAGGTACGAAAAATGGCAATGAATAAGTAACTATCAATAATAACCTTAAATGTAAATGAAATAAATGCTCCAATCAAAAGACACAGAATAGCTGAATGAATAAGAAAGCATGGCCCACACATATGCTGCCTACAAGAAACCCACCACAGGACAAAAGACCTACACAGACTGAAAGTGAAGGGCTGTAAACAAATTATCCAAGGAAACACACAGGGGGAAAAAAAGGTGAGATGGGAAAACCCATATCAGACAAAATAGACTTCAAAAAATTAAAGCCATAAAGAGAGACCCAGAAGGTCACTTCATAATAATTAAGGGAAGAATCCACCAAGAAGACATAAATATTGTAAATATG
Organism: Tonatia bakeri; assembly: GCA_004024845.1. NCBI lineage: Eukaryota > Metazoa > Chordata > Mammalia > Chiroptera > Phyllostomidae > Tonatia > Tonatia bakeri. The sequence continues at coordinate 18,513 of PVIA01014996.1, read as the reverse complement.
TATGCACCCAACATAGGAGCACCCAAATACATAAAGAAAATCCTAGAGGACTTCAAGAAAGATATTCACAGCAACACATTTATTCTAGGTGATTTTAACACCCCACTCTCAAAAATGGACAGATCTTCCAAACAAAATATCAACAAAGATATCATGGCATTGAACAATGCCCTAGATGAAATGGACTGAACTGACATAGATAGAGCCTTTCATCCCGAAGAAGCTAAATGCAAATTCTTTTCAAATGCACATGGAACATTTTCAAAGATAGACCACATGATAAGACACAAAACAAGCCTCAACAAATTCAAGACAATTAAAATCATACCAAGCATTTTCTCCTACCACAAGAGAATGAAACTAGAAACCAACCCCAAAGGAAAAAAAAAAAAAACCCAAACGCTCAAAATCATGAAGACTGAATAACATGGTATTAAACAACAAATGGGTCAAGAATGAAATTAAGGAAGAAATCAAAAAGTTTCTAGAAACAAATGAAAAGAAAATCACAACAACCCAAAACTTATGAGACACAGCTAAGGCAGTCCTGAAAGGGAAGTTCATAGCGATACAGGCAAACCTAAAAAAGACAGAAACATTCCAAACAAACAACCTAACTCTATGCCTACAAGAACTCGAGGAACAACAACAAAGACAACCCAAAGCAAGTAGAAGGAAGGAAATAACCAAGATCAGAGCAGAATTAAATGACATAGAGACTAAAAGCACAATTCTAAGGATCAATGAATCCAGGATCTGGTTCTTTGAAAAGATAAACAAAATTGACAAGCTTTTAAGCAGGCTCATCAAGAAAAAAAGAGAGAAGACCCAAATAAACACAATCAGAAATGAAAGAGGAGAGATCACAACTGATACAAAGGATTGTAAGAAAATACTATAAAGAACAGTATACCAAGAAATTCAAAAACCTGGGCGAAATGGACAAATTTCTAGAAACATATAATCTCCCAAAACTCAATGAAGAATTAGAAAGCCTGAACAGATCAATAACAGCACATGAAATTGAAGCAGTAATCAAAAAACTCCCGATACACAAAAGCCCTGTACCTGATGGTTTCACAGGAGAATTCTACTAAAGCATTTAAAAAAGAGCTAACCACTATCTATGACAGACTATTCCAAAAAATCCAAAATGATAGAAGACTCCCAAACTCTTTTTATGAAGCCAGAATCATCCTAATCCCAAAACCAGATAAAGACACAGCAAAAAACAAACAAACAAACAAACAAACTCCAGGTCAATATTGCTGATGAACATTGACACTAAAATCCTCAACAAAATACTGCCAAACCGCATCCAACAATACATTAAAAAGATCATCCACCATGACCAAGTGGGATTCATCCCAAGGATGCAAGGATGGTTCAATATTTGCAAATCAGTAAATGTAATACATCACATAAACAAAAACAAAGACAAAAATCACATGATAATATCAACAGATGTGGAAAAAGCATTTGATAAGGTACGACACCCATTTATAATAAAAACACTCAGCAAAGCGGTAATAGAGGGAGCATTCCTCAACATAATAAAAGCCATATATGAGAGACTTACAGCCAACATCATACTTAATGGACAAAAAATAAAATTATTTCCACTGAGATCAGGAACAATACAAGGTTTTCCACTTTCACCACTTCTATTCATTATAGTATTGGAAGTTTTAGCCACAGCAATCAAACAAGAAAGGAAATAAAAGGCATCCAAAATGGAAAGGAGAAGGGAAAACTGTCATTGTTTGCAGAAGACATGATAGTGTACCTAGAATATCCTATATACTCCACCAAAAAGCTGCTCGATCTAATAAATGAATTTGGCAAAATAGCAGGATGCGAAGTCAATATCCAGAAATCAAAGGCATTTTTGTATACAAACAATGAAACTGCAGAAGTAGAAATCAAGAGAAAAATCCCATTTGATATAGCAAAAACAAAAATAAAATACTTGGAAATAAACCTAACCAAGTAAGTAAAAGACCTGTATTCAGAAAACTACATGACACTGAAGAAAGAAATCAAGGAAAACACAAACAAATGGAAGCATATACTGTGTTCATAAATTGGAAGAATTAACATCATCAAAATGTCCATACTACCCAAAGCAATGTACAGATTCAATGCAATCCCTATTAAGGTACCAATGGCATATTTCACAGACATAGAAAAAAACACTTCAAAAATTCATATGGAGGGATTTCCAGCCAAGATGGAGGTGCAGGTAGACACACTGTGCCTTCTCGCACAACCAAAATAAGGACAACAATTTAGAAACAAAATAACAATCAGAACTGATACAAAATTGAACTCTGTGGAAGTTGGACACCAAGGAGTTAAAATAGACACATTCATTCAGACCGGTAAGAGAGGCAGAGTACAGACACCAGAGAGGGGGGCCAGCAAAAGAAAGCAGTGGCACTGGGAACAAAAGGCAGCAGCTGACAAACCCCAGCCATGCAAGAAGGCAGTGGACAGACCTTGGGTGCACAGGCTGCAGCTGGCAAACACCAGGCGAGGAGTGGCAATGGGCAGACCAAGCAGGGCAGCGATTGTGAAGCGGGGCACGGTGTGCAAGGCAGTTGGATGACTGGATGTTCCTACATTTATGTGCAGATAAGTCAGGTGAAACAGGGGAGCAAGACAGACCATGCAACCCAGGGTCCCTGTGCTAGGAAATAAAACCTCAAAACATGGATTGAAATCATTTGTGGGATTTGGGGTGCTGGAAGAGACTCCCAACCTCACAGGAGAGTTCATTGGAGAGACCAATAGGATTTTAGAATGTACACAAGCCCACCCACAAGGAAATCAGCATGAGAAAGGACTAGCCTGCTTGGGGGAAGTGGCAGAAGGGACTTAAATACGACAGAGAGTGGAGCAAGCACCATTGTTCCCTCTCAGATCCCAACCCCACATTCAGCATCACAACACAGCAACTGGGTTGCCCAGCACTGGTGAACATCTAAGGCTCTGGCCCTCATACATAACAGGCACAACAGATGAAAAAAAAAAGGGGGGGGCCAAACAAAAGAACAGATCAAAACCCTAGAGCAAATATAACTAAGCGACAAAGAGATAGCCAACCTATCAGATACACAGTTCAAAGCACTGGTGATCAGGATGCTCACAGAATTGGTTGAATTTGTCTGCAAATTAGATGAAAAAATGAAGGCTATGGTAAGTGAAATGAAGGAGCCTTCACTAAGTGAAATGAAGGACAATAGCCAAGACTAAAATGATGGAGCGAATCCTAGAAGCAGCAAGAGATAAGGAGACAGTTACCTACAAAGGAGTTCCCATCAGACTATCAGCTGATTTCTCAAAAGAGACCTTGCAGGCAAGAAGGGGCTGGAAAGAAGAATTCCAAGTCATGAAAGGCAAAGAGCTACATCCAAGATTGCTCTATCCAGCAAAGCTTTCATTTAGAATGGAAGGGCAGATAAAGTGCTTCTCAGATAAGGTCAAGTTAAAGGACTTCATCATCACCAAGCCTTTATTATATGAAATGTTGAAGGGACTTATCTAAGAAAAAGAAGATAAAAAACATGTATAGTAAAATGACAGCAAACTCACAATTATTAACAACCACACCTAAAACAAAAACAAACCAAGCAAATAACTAGAACAGGAACAGAACCACAGAAGTGGAGATCACATGGAGGATTAGCAACAAGGGAGTGGGAGGAAGAGAGAGGGGGAAAAGGTACAGAGAATAAGCAGCATAGATGGTAGATAGAAAATAGGGGGAAGGCAAGAATAGTACGGGAAATGTAGAAACTGAAGAACTTATGACACATGGACATGAACTAAAGGCGGGGGAATGTCGATGGGAGAGGGCATACAGGGTGGAGAGGAGTAGAGGGGGGTAAATGGGACAACTCTAATAGCACAATTAATAAAATATATTTTTTAAAAAAGAAAAAAGTATATGGAACCTTAAATGACCCCAAATAGCTGCTACAATTTTGAGAAAGAAGAACAAAGTAGGAGGGATGATAATACCCCATATCAAACTGTATTACAAAACCAATGTGATCAAAACAGCCTGTTACTGGCATAAAAACAGGCACATAGACCAATGGAACAAAACAGAGAGCCCATATATAAACCCCAGTCTCTACAGTCAATTAATATTCCACAGAGGGGGCAGCAAGATAAAACGGAGTAAAAATTGCCTCTTCAACAAATGTTGGGAGAACTGGACAGCTACATAAAAAAAAATGAAACTCAAGAACCAACTTGCACCATACACAAAAGTAAATTCAAAGTGGATAAAAGATTTAAATATAAGTCATGACACCATTAAAGTCCTAGAGGAGAACAGAGGCAGGAAAATCTCAGATACTTCATGCAGCAACAGTTTTACTGGTATGTCCCCTAGAGAAAGGGACATAAAGAAAAAATTAAACAAATGGGATTTCATCAAAATAAAAAGCTTCTGCACAGCTAAAGAAAACAATATCAAAATAAAAAGAGAACCAACTGTATGGGAAAACATATCTGCCAATGATACCTCAGACAAGGGTTTAATCTCCAAAATATATAAAGAACTTACACGACTCCACTCTTAGAAGACAAACAACCCAAGTAAAAAATAGGAAAAGGACTTGAACAGACAATTCTCCAAGGAGAACATACAGAGAATCCAGAGACACATGAAAAGATGCTCAGTATCGCTAGCTATCAGAGAGATGCAGATTAAAACCACAATGAGGTACCACTTCACATCAGTCAGAATGGCCATCATATACAAAGCAACACAACAAGTGTAGGAAAAGTTGTGGAGAAAAGGGGACCCTAGTGCACTGTTGGTGGGATTGCAGACTGGTACAACCACTACGGAAAACAGTATGGAATTTTCTCAGAAAATGAAAAATGGATCTTCCTTTTGCCCTAGCAATTCCACTGCTAGGATTCTATCCTAAAATCTCCGAAACACCAATCCAAAAGAACCCATGCACCCCAATATTCATAGCACAATTTATAATAGCCCGGTGTTGCATGCAACCTAGGTGCCCATCAGTAAATGAATGTATCAAAAAACTATGGTACATTTACACAATGGAATTCTATGCAGCAGAAAGAAAGAAGGAGCTCCTACCCTTTGCAACAGCATGGATGGAACTGGAAAGCATTATGCTAAGCAAAATAAGCCAAGTGGTGAAAGACAAATACCATATGATCTCACCTTCAAAAGAAACCTAAACAACAAAACAAACAAACAAGCAAAATATAACCAAAGACACTGAAGTAGAGAACAGGTTGACAGTGACCAGAGGGGAGAGGGAAGGGAATTTCAGGGGAAAAGGGGGAGGGTTTACAGGAACCAGTATGAAGGACACACGGACAAAAACTAGGGGTGGGGTGGAAATGGCAGAGAGGTAGGAAAGGCTGGAGTGGGTGTGCTGAGATGGGCATAAAATACAGAAAACTGTACTTGAACAACAATTAAAATTTAAAAAATCATTGTTCAAAAAAATACATAAATGCCTGGACATAAGCTATTTCAACCTTGACCATTGGCAAAACAATTCCAATTGTATAATGGCATAGTAATTCAAGAAACAAATTAGGGGCCATTTCTCCCAGTAGTCTAAAGTATAAATAGGCCAATCATTGTTCTAAAAGAAAATCAGTTCCTCCTAATCTGCTAAAATTTGGCCCAGTGGGCTTCCTTCAGAAGTCAAAACAGAACCGCTGATGCCACAAATGTAAAACCCCAAAAGCATGACCATAGAAAGACCCCAGACAAGGTGGGAAGATATGAACAGAACTTGAGTCCATAATTCTATTAGTCCAAAGGAGTGATCACAAGCAAGTCCTTGCATCTTATCTCTTGACAACCAATACCACAAGTATACTTACCAGACCCAAATGGCATGAAATCCAAGTACCATGAAACCCAAGTGGCATGAAGCCCAAGTAGCATGAGGCCCAAGTGGCAGGAACAGCAACAAAAATTGTTCTAATAGAACACAATTGGCACAAAGACCAGGTGATACAAAACCTAAATAACATGGAGCCCAAGTGGCAGAAATAGAGGACCCCTATTGTGTATGCTGGTTCAATTATTCCAGCCTTGAAATACTTCTGTTCCCCAGAACCCACTTTCTTTCACCAGCTAAGCATTTCAGCTGGCTGATGCCTTGAGAAAAAGTGAAGAGAAATTTCTTGAGAAAAGCTCTTGGCAGCTGCTGATAATTCCCCACAATCCTGTTCTTGGGGTCAGCCTGCCATATGCAGTTGGGACCCCAGCCTGGGCCCTCCAGCACTTACTGAGGTCCATGCTGTTATCCCACCAGTTGCCAAAAAACATGGAAAATGCAGGTTTGGCTGTCTCCTAGAACAAAAACCAAATTTGTGAGACTGGTGCTGGTGAAAAAGATAAGAGGTTTATCCAGGTACCATGGGAAAATGTGGACTCCTATGTCAAAGACTATCTCCCATTCCTGCTCAAGCCTGTAATTCTTATAGGAACAGAAAGTGGGAAGGGTGGCAGGGGGGAATGGAGACAACTGTAGTTGAACAACAATAAAAATAAAAAAATAAAATAAAATAAAGGGGAGGGCTTTTTTCTATCCAGTTATCTTGCTAGTTTCTTTTAGCATACTGGGGTCTTTTCCATTCATCTTTCTAGCTTTCAGTGTGCTCAAGCCTTATACATTCATCTTTTTACCTTTTGGCCTGCTCAGTGTAAGAACCTCCCCCTGAGCCATCTTGGCTAATGAGGGAGACTTCTGGCTTTTTCTGTCTATGATAGTAGACATTGCAGAGCCCATTATCAGGACAACTAGAAATGCCACCACCCTCAGCCTGTCTCTCAACACTGAACATGGTGCCCATATATCCAGAGGAGGCAATTTGAGTCTATGGGGTACTCCTGGATCCCAGCACACTTGTGTCCTCTGCACAGCCCACAGAATTCAATCCCCCAAAGTGTCCATCCAAGCTTCTGCTCTGATGGTTGCCTATAGTAACATCACTACATTTACTCAACCTTGCACCAAAACCCTTAGCTTGTACCATAAAACAACAAAAATAAATTAAATATGAAAAGATTAGAAAAGAAGAAACAAACAAATTCATTATGTACAAATTAAAATATTATCTACACCAAAAGTCCTAGAGAACCTACAAACAACCTAACACAACTAATTAATAAAACAGTTAATCAAAATTGCTGGATACAAGGTCAAAATACAAAAAAAAAATTTGTATCTCTAGACCACACCAAATAACAACCCAAAATTTTAATCTTAAAAAGACACCAATAGCAAAAACAATACATGTATAAGATTAGGGGGTAAATCTGATAAAAGATGTGCATAAATTTTGTCAAGAAAATTATAAGACTTTACTCAAAAACATAAAATAAGACCATAGTAAATTAGACAGATATGCCATGTGTGGGTAAAAAGTGTCAATATCATAAAAATTCTAATTCTCCAAAATTGATCATTAAATTTAATTTAACCATGTTTAAATCCCAATAAGGAACTTTATAGAACTTCAAAAACTAATCCTAAAATTTATGTGAATTAACAAAACTTAAGAACAACTATGAAGCAGCTGAGCAAAAATGTGGGGGAATCCACCCAAGATAGTTCTTGAGATCAATCAGAAATCCTCAGTAACTAAAACTGTGAGATTGGCACAATACAAGAAATACACAAAAAATACAGAGTAGCAAGCCAAGACACAGGTTCAGAAGGAGAGGGAAAGAAGTAGTACTGCAAGCCAATGGGGAAAGCTGACAGAAAACAAATAGCATTATCCCTGCAGGGAAAAAAGAAAATAAAATCCTTAACTCAAATTATACAATTAAAAAAATGCATTACAAAATTAAATGATGAAGAAAAACTGTAAGGCCTATAAAAGATAAGAAACTATGCTTATGACTTCTGGTGGGGAAAGATTTATTGAATAAGACAAAATCACAAACTACAATGGAAGAGACTGACAAGTTTGCATACATCAAAATTTAAAGTTGTGCTAAGACAAAAGACACAATATATTGCACAAATTTAAAAAAAGAAGCTATAGGGGAAGGGCAAGATGTTGGAAGAGTGATTGGAAGCCGCAGTAACCCCCTCCCAGGGCCAAACTGGAATTACAACTAAACTGTGGAGAAACTACCCAGACCAAACAACTGAACAATAGCAAGAGAGAAGCCTTATCACATCAGAAAGACAGCTTTGGCACAACCTGTCTGGTAAGGAGACTCAAGAAGGTTGGCTGGGCACCCACAGGTGGCAACACTGGAAGGATAACTAAGCAGCTGGTTTTATCCCCCTGAGAAGAATGGGGTCTAAACACTAAGCTGAAAACCCCAGCTTAGAATACCAAAGCCCAAAAAGTACAGATAACAACTAGCGGCAAAAAGCAGCAGGGTTGCTCTCTGCCAGAGATGGACAGCTGGAGATGCAGAGCCTTTTAAAGAGCCAATGCACAAATTTTCATTTGCTGTCACTTACCTGGGGTTCTGGCAAAGGCAGGAGCAGATTGGGCTGGAGAAGCCTGAGGAGAGACTGGGGACAGGAGCTTTGGGGAGACTGCGGAGAGAGTAACAACAAGTAACCTGGGGCTGAGTCATCCCCTCAAAAGGTGGCAGTCATTGTGTTCAGGCAGGCCACTCCCTTCCAAGGAGAAGCAGCCTGAGGGAAAACAACAGCACTACTCCCAAGGGAGACTCTACCCCAGCTCTGTGGTACTTAAGTCTGACTGCTAAGTGCAGAGTGATTAGATTACTAACTAAAGGAGACAGCCACAGACATAGATCCCTGGCAAAGCAGTCATAGGTGTGGGGGGCACAGGCAGAGTGGACTAGAGATGCTTGAGGAGAGACTGCAACAGCAGCTTCAGGGAGAGAACTGAGAGAGTGGCCGCTGGGATTCCAGTGCTGAGTCATCACCCATACTGCAACAGCCATCCTGCTCAGTCAGACAACTCTCTCTGAGTAGCAGCAGCCTGAGGGGAAACAATAGCTCCAAAACCAGGAGGAATTCTACCCCGCCCTATGGGGCTTCAGCCTGACTGTTGAATGCAAAGTGACTAATGAACAACAGAAGGAGACAACTATAAACACCAGATCTCTGGCAGTCTCACAGCAGGCTGCCTAAGGTCAGTTGGGGTCAACATCTGACACCACCAGAGGTGGATCCAGAAATAAAAAAACAGTGGTAAATACTAAAGGCTATTGAAATGAAATCTACTGTGGTCTTTTCCATGATTAGTGATATTTTCCTTCCTGCATAGCTTTTTAACATTCATTCCTTGTCCAGTAGGTTTGTGAATATTAAATTACTAGAATATATACTGTAGCTTATTTCTCACTTTTCTTATAATAGTCTTAATCCCTTTACACCCTTATTAATGCTGGTTCACCTGATGCTGATACTGAGATTATGGGGGGAAGATATCTTTCTGGATGTGGGTTTGTTCCCTGGGCTTTGTGATTTTGTTCAGGCAGCAACAGCACAACAGCATACAAGATGTGGTGAGTACAGTGATTCTCAGTCAACCAGGTGGAGGGAAGGACCCACCAAAGAACTACCCAACAACAATCAAAAACCAAATACATCCAGAAAGTCAACATAAGTGAAATGCCAAGAGCAACACATTCAGAGATCAAGGAGACTGCACCGCTGAACCTCACAGGTCTCCTAGCATAGAAGCTTACAGCACAAACTCAGGGAGTCAAAACAGATCAATTTAAGAAACATAGGCTATCAAGAAGTCTCACAAACAATGGGAAGGCAAAGAAACAAACCCCAAATGAAAGGAAAGGAGGAAGCCTCAGAAAGAATGCTACATGAAATGGAGGCAAGTTAACTATCAGATATTGAGTTAAAAGCAATGGTTATAAGGAAACTCAATGAGCTCACAGAGAATTACCAGAAACTACACAGAAACTACAATGAACTCACTGCAAACTACAGCAATATGAAAAAGGAAATAGAAACTATCAACAAGGGCCAAGAGGAAATGAAGAATACAATTTCTGAATTGAAGAACACAGTAGAAGGAACCAAAAGCAGTCTCAATGAAGCAGTAGATCAGATTAGTGAGCTGGAGGACAAGGAAAGAAAGAAACTCCCAAGGTAGAAAGAAACTTCCTCCCAGAAAGAGGAAGAAAATGAAAAAGGACTCAGAAAGAAAGAAGAGGTGTTACAGGAACTGCAAGACAACAGGAAACCTAATAATATCCATACAATAGGTATACCAGAAGAAGGATGAACAGCAAGGGATAGAAAAACTGTCTGAAAAAATAGTGATGGAAAACTTCCCTAATCTGATGAGAGAAAAGTCACACAAATTCAGGAATTAGAGAAGTCTGCAATCACAAGGAACCCAACGAGGCTCACTGCAAGACACATAATAATTAAAATGGCAAAATTCCAAGACAAAGAAAAAAAGATTAAAGGCAGCAAGGAGGAGCAGGAAGTAACATACAAGAGAACCCTGATAAGGTTCGCAGCTGACTTCTCAATGAAAATGCTCCAAGCCAGAAGAGAATGGTAAGAAATATTCCAAGTAATGAAAGCCAGAGGTCTGCAATCAAAACTACCCAGCAAGGTTCTATTTCCTTTGCCAGATTAGGGAAGTTCTCCCTTATTATTTGTTCAAATAACTTTTCCACTTGTTGCTCTTCCTCTTCCCCTTCTGGTACCCCTATAATTCGGATGTTGGAACATCTAAAGATATCCTGGAGGTTCCTAAGCCTCTCCTCATTTTTTTGAATTCTTGTTTCTTCATTCTTTTCTATTTGGTTGTTTCTTTCTTCCTTCTGGTCCACTCTATTGTTCTGAGTCCCAGTTTCCTTCCCATCAGTATTGGTTCCCTGTGCATTTTTCTTCATTTCGCTTACTGTATCCTTCATTTTTTCATCTAATTTATGACAAAATTCAACCAATGCTGTGAGCATCCCGATCACCAGTGCTTTGAACTGTGCATCTGATAGGTTGGCTATCTCTTCGTTGCTTAGTTGTATTTGCTGTGGATCTTTGATCTGCTCTTTTGTTTGGGTCATTTTTTTTTTTTTCATCTTGTTGCTCCTGTTACGTATGAGGAGAAGAGCCTTAGGTGTTCACTCGGGCAGGGCAACCCAATTGCTGAGTTGTGATGCTGTATGTAGGGAAGGTGTCTGAGAGGGAACAATGGCGCTTGCTCCACTATCCATTGGAGTTCAGTCCCTTCCTCTGCTTCCCCCAAGAAAACTGGGCCTTTCTGGTGCTAATTCCCACGTGGGTGGGCTTGTGTATGTTCTAGGACCCCTTGAGTCTCTCCAGTGAACTCTTCTGTGAGGCTGGGAATCTCTCCCTGCACCTCAACCCCACAGCTGTTTTCAATCAGTGCTGCGAGGCTCTATTTCCCAGCACTTGGACCTGGGCTGTGCAAAGTGCCTCACTTCACAATTGCCACGTTGCTGGGTCTGCCAGTTGTCACCCCATGCCCAGGGTCTGCCAGCTGCCACCGGCACACCCAGGGTCCATTCACTGCAGCCTTGCATGCCTGGGATGCCTTACGCGTGTGGTCCCACTGTTCTTTGTGCCGCCACCCCTCTCCACCTGGCTGTCCGACTCTGCCCCTCCTACTGGTCTGGATGAACATGTCTATTTTAACTCCTTGGTTGTCCAACTTCCATACAGTTCAATTTTCTGTCAGCTCTGGTTGTTATTCTCTTTCTAAATTGTTGTTGTCCCTATCTTGGTTATGCATGAAGGCATGGTGTGTCCACCTATGCCTCCATCTTGCTAGAAGTCATAGATACTGTAAAAATTTAACGTTTACTTATATCATTTAGCCTATGGTGAAACTGGTTTTGCTATACATCATTTGACCTAAAGTCACAGAACCTATCAATGATGTTAAGTGAGGACTTTTTAAATAGATTAGTTAATTTAGGGCCTGGCTGGGAGAAAATAATCTGTTTGATTTGGGGCCATCTGAAACCAATTTGTCTAAACTTCTCAGTTTTCTAGGATGATACCTTACTTATCTTAGTGAATATTTGTTGAATGCATGAATGGATAAACAAAATAATAAATGAGTGAAGAGATAAATGGATTAGCCACGACCTGAACAAGAAATAGCAGATTGACTTTCAGCTGAGGATCTGTTTTGTGCCTAGATGATACAGTGTTGAGGGTGGAGTGCAAAGGCTGACAGCTGTCCTGGAGAACAGCAGTTCATAATAGATTGAGGTCCAACCGGGCAGGCAATAATGAGTGAGAAAGACAAGCACAGACTCCCAAGTGTAATTAAGAGCCTGGTCTAAAGACAAGAAGGATGAAAAGCTGCAACTAGAAATAGCCCTGTGTGGTGGGACCTGGTTATGGCCCCACAGGTGGCACCTCTTACAGACTAAATGTTTTTGTCTCTTCAAAATTCTTATGTTGAAGTTCTAACCTCCAATGTAATGGTGTTTGGAGGTAGGGCCTTTGGGAGGTAATCCCAATGATGGAATTATTATAAGAAAAGGCACTAGAGCGCGCTCTCTCTCTCTCTCTCCCTCCATCCACCGACCCTGCCATATGAAGACACAGTGAGAAGGCAGCTTTTTGTAATCTAGGAAGAGAGCCCTCAACAGAAACTGAATTTTTCAGCACCTTGATCTCAAGCTTCTCAATCTCCAGAACTTTGAGAAATGAATATTTATTAAGCCACCCAATTATGACAGCCCAAGCTTAGACAGCACCTCATTGTTTTGCCTGCCCAGCATACTTCTGGTAACAGCACCCTGACCATCTCCCTGCTTTTATTTCATGTGGTAAAAAAAAAGAAGCCAAGATCCCTCCCCAGTCCTGTCCCCACGCCCCGTCCAAGGAGAGTCACATAGTCTAAGTCTAAACTTTCAGACAGACAATGGTTCAGTGATGGACAAGGGAACCTGTGTCACCCAATGAAATGAGGCTGAGATTTAAGGGATTGACTTCCTTCTGTTTGGTGAGCTGAAAAAATGGAAGTTATGACCAGGGAAATGCAATATGAGGTGAGCCTACCTGAGAATGAAGATGATGCAGAAGGAAAGAGAAAGGAAGAGTGTGGAAAAAGTCCATTCCTGAGGGTGCCAGCCTGGACTGAACACATCTGACAAGATCTCTCAAGACTTGTCAGTCACATGTGCCAAACAAGTTTGCCCTTTGCTTAAGTAAAGACAGATTTCTTTCCTTTGCAGCCAGAGAAGTCCTGACTGACATAGGACCATCTAGCCAGAACAGGATGATGAGGTATCATCAAGTGGTCATAGACAAGCAAGGCTACTTCCTATGTAGCATATCACCTGCATTTGCTTCCTGTATGGAAAGTCCAACTTTGCTTCTTACTAAGTTCTCTCATTGGCCAGCCCCAGGTCTATGACCCACCACAGCACCTCCCATGGCCTGTGTGTTGAGGTCATATAAAAACATTGCTGCTCCCTTTATAGCCACAGAGAAAGGGAAGTAACAAACAGATATGCTAAACATGACTGAAAAAAACAATCTAGTCTCATGGAAACAGGCGTACAACTAGTATATAGGGATTTGCACATCTTCCAGTCTTGTTCCTCAGTGTCAATCAACTTAAGTTTTCAGGATGAAGGACACAGGGTGTGCATGTTCATGGACACTCATGCTACAGGAGCTGCTAATCCTTTCCACAGGGCAGAGCTTCAGCCTTTGTGGAAATTGGAAATCCATCCTGCCTAGATGGTCTGTTCTTGAAGTGCTGGTACCACAGTGGGGACAGATTACATGACGCCATGCATACTCCCATCCAGTTCTCTCATCCCCAGAGTCATCAAGAAACTCTATCAGCAGGTGTCACTTCACCTTCCCCAAGGAGAATAGAGAATCGTGGCAAGTGTTAATGAAATCAGGTGTAACGTTTTCCAGCACAGTTCCCAGATCCATGAAGGATTGTACCTGCACCATCATCAAATAATAGTGTGGTTATTTATACAACAGCAATCTCCCCAATAGAACATAAGCCTTGTATTTGTCTAGTTTATTTCTGTATCCCAGTGCCTTTATGAGCTTAATAATTAATTGACAACATCTAAATATTTATTCTTCCCTGTCCCTCCACTCAATATTTTTTATCACTATCACAAGATTCCCTTCTCAAATCAAGGGAATCCACAGGACAAATCAAACCTATGACTTATTTTTGCATGACCCCCTTAGTGTTATAAAACTTTGAATAAGTTGCAAACATTTAAAAATGGGAAGTATTTATTTAAAATCAAAATTACCAATTTCTTTTTTAAAAAATCCAAAGATTTGTTACCCCTGGGATAGCATACCTGCATGCAAAAGTTGCCTGGCAATTAGCACTGGTTCCCCTACTTAGACAGTGCTCTGCAGATTGGTCCAGTCTCTACCATTCTCATAGTCTCTTCCCTGCCCACTTCCCTCATTAGTGTTACCTCTTGGTCTCTGAATTTGTAATCTCTGAATTAAACACTGTGGGGGTGGGGGGCGGGGGGCGCAGGTAAGAGGTGAAGCACTTACACATTAATTTATTATCCCCACTGAGTCCCAGTGTAACTGAATTCATAATTTCACTTAGCAAGCTAGCACTCACCATGAGGAAGAAGTGTGTGTTGGTGAGTGAAGGGAAGGAGGGGCTGCAGGGGTCAGGGGCTTGCTTTGGCCACTTTGAAAGAGGATATAGAATCTTCACCCCTGATTGCTCCCCTGGCCCCTGGCTCCCACTCTGGGCCTCTTGCTCTCCTAAGTGGCAAAAGTCCCCTGATTTCATTTCTTGCAGGGCCACTCTTTGTTCTGCAACTACCATATTCATTTCTTCCTTTCTGCCTCCCAAGTGTCTGACTCTGATCAAGTCATTTCCCTCTCTGGCCCCTCAGACTCCCCATCTATAGAATGATAGGTGTGGACTAGCTGGTCCCTGGGGTGGGCCATTTATCTCAGAAACATCCTTAGTAATGAGATAATTTGGGGGAGAAACACTTAAATAAGCACATTTAAAATCTGCTGTGTCAGAGAGCCCCCTGAACAGAATCAAATGATACCTAGTTTCAGCAATTCCTTAGCCCCACCCCAGGAATTCCATCCCTGGGTTCTGACACACCAGGGGTCCTCCAATTATCAGGAGTTTGTGAAATTGGAAGAGAAGAATTCCCAGTGTAATATAATTTTTAATTCACTTGATTATTAAAAATAAGTTCTGTCCTTCCTCTGTGGGGGTGTTGGGACCTCAGCTGAGGTGGGCTCAGGTGGTGTGATCTGCCCACTTCAGGCCCACCCAGGCAACCTGGATCCTGGGCTCAGGTGGGAATCTTGGGAACAGGGTCAGCTTTGCTTTTTCATCTCAGGCTTGCATAGGCCTGATCCTAGGAGGCTGGAGTCTTCCTTGAACACCAAACACACACTGTTCACCTTAGGGCCCAAACTGCTGCTCAGATCGTGAGCAACAGCCTGTCATTTGCTCAGCCAACCCTCCAACCTTGTTGCCAGAGTGTCTCAATACTAGTGTCAGGGGTTCCTTTCTCCAAGAAGCCTTCCTAAGCTATCTACTTGATTATCTGTTTTCCTCAACATAGTGAAGCCCCTCAAGGTTTCTGGGTATCTCTATTACCCCAGAGTGCAACATAGAATCTGTTGGACCCACAGGCCACTCTTGAGAGCTGGCCCTGGACACCACAGGCCCCTTTCACACTCATCCCGCCTCCTATTACCCTCAGCTTTCAGCTAGAGTCCTACTACTTGGAACAATTGGCCATCTAGAACTGGGGTTGAACATGTTGGCCATGTGCTTGTCCCCTCCTGCCAAGTAATGCTACCTCCCCACACCTGCCCCTGTCATCCCTATATCATCTTAGTCACCTAACAGCCCCATGTCCTCCTCTACCATTGGCTGCCTCTATGTTGCCAGAGTCCCAACAGCAACTGAGGATATGTGCCCAGATTTGTAGGGTTCAGGTGGCCCCGACAGGAGGGTGGAGTCAGGAGGACAGGTGACTATATACTCAGGAGTGAAGTCTCAGGACAAAGAAAGGCTTCATGTCAAGGTGAGGGACCCAAGAAAGCAGCCACAGGGAGGGCACACTGAGTGGACACCTGCTATGTGTGCCTTGCCAGGTTCTGTCCCCTTTCTGCTCCCATGAAGAGCTCTCCCTACCCTGCTCTCAGTCCTTGTGATCCAGGTGGAATTGAACAGCCCCAGTTCCTGACTCACACCTGCTCACTCAGCCTGTTCAATACCACTGACCACAGTGACTGGCTGAGGGCTTTAGCACTGAACCCACCAGGAGTACTGTTTAATACCTTTACAACAGTTATTGGGAATGAGACACTTTCTAGTGAAAGACTATCAGCCTGAAATTATGAGTGGCCTTCTTAGTTACCACATAAAGAAAGCCTACCTGAGAATGAATTTGACACAGAGGAAGTCAAGCCAAGTTGTGAAGAGACATCATTTGAGCACCTACATTCAGCCATGCCTGAACCAAATTCATACTGGACTTTTATGAGCCAATAAGATTCCATTTTTTATTAGAGCTAGCTTGAGTATTCTGTCATCTACAATGCAAACTACCCTGAAAAAATACAGATTCTATTCCAGAAAATGATCTTGACCTATCCACAGCCAGCTATGCCTTACATGCAATGACTCAACAGGACCACTGAATGAGGAAACATTGAAAAAGAGGAGTGTTGTCTATAGCCATTCCACCCTGAATGCACCCAATCTCATCTGATCTTGGAAGCTAACAGGGTGAGGCCTCGTTAGTACTTGGAAAGGAAAAAGAGGAGTGAGGACACAGATAGAAGATGATTCTGATAGCTACTCTCCCTGCTGGGTGATTTTCATGGTCCTAAAGGACTCTGGAGGGATGCAACACTTTCAAGATCCAAAGGATTCTAGTTTTAGTGGTGGCATGAAATAAGAAAGTTGGTGGTCATTAGTATAGACCAGAAGCAAGCAGAAGTTTTCTGCAAAGGGCAAGATAGTAAATATTTTTTGGTTTTGCAGTGAAGCCACATGTTGTCTGTCACAACTACTTCATCTGTTATTGTTGTGTGAAAGCAACCATAAAAAACACCTGAGTGAAGGGGCATGGCTGTGTTCTAATAAAACTTTATTGACCAAAAGAAGCAGCAGGCCAGATCTGTTCAGTGCTGGTTCTGTAAAGGAGGTCTGACCCGTCTGCTGGTTGATGGCTGGAAAGTCAGTGAATTGGCGCTCCTTCCTTCCTCTCTGCCCCCAGGCTGAATACAGGGTCATAGTAGCCAAGGGTACTGCATGCTTGTGGCTTCTCCCTATGTTCTCCTTGTCCTTTGATGTATCAGACTATACATCTAGGCTTCTGCCTTCATCCTATTCTTAAGCTCCTACCAGAGCATAGAATATACAGGTGGACAGACATCAATTTGAGCCTCCAAGTTTCTCTTCCCAGTAGCTGTGTGACCTTGGGCAAGTGCAAGCCTCACTTGTCAAACAAGAATCATAACCTTGTCCTTGCAGACCCTTATACATTATTGGCAATGAGGAATGGCACTGCTGTGGGTGGCAGATTACTATCACTCATGGCTGCCCCAAATCTTTTGAACACTCTGTCTACATTCACTATTATTATTCATTAGCTATTATTCATTCATTCATCTGCTATCAACTTCTAAGGGTATAAATCCAGCTTCCCAAGTGAGAAGCTCAAACTTCCCAGCATCCTTAGCTGCAATGACCACAGACTGGGATGAAGACTCTGTCATTGGCCCCACTGGATTCTTCCAAAACCAAGAAGAGAGGGAAGTATGAAATACACCATTGAAGGAAGTTCCCAATGTGGGAAACAGCTGAAGTGCATTCATAAGGAACAGCTCTGGGAGAGAGAAATCACAGGAGGACAGTGTGAAGTATAAACCTAGCCAGTAATGCAAGGCCAGAAGACAAAAAAGCATGTCCAGGTCAGACACTCAGGAGGAGGGTGTGATGGGGAAAGCAGACCAGATTGATTCATTCTAAGTATGTCTAGGTTCATTCTAGCAACATCTATCACAGAGAGAAAAGGAAGCAAAGACTTATGTATACAGATGTTTGTTGTAGCATCAGCTACATTGTCAAATATCTAGTTACTGTGGGGTGGTTACATATAGTATGCTACAAAAATAAAAAATAGAATGTGTGAGGAAATTTGTGTGACCAGGAAAATGCTCAAAGTGGAACGATAAGTTAAAAAAGCATAATATGTAACCCTGGCTGGTGCGACTCAGTGAATTGAATGCCAGCCTGAGAACAAAAGGGTCACTGGATTGATTCCAAGTCATGTAACAGGGTGCAGCCAAGAGGGAGACCCCAAATAGGGATTTGGAATGGGGTCCAGAACTCAAGGTGTCTAGGAAATATTAAGATGTCCTCACCCCTGCCCCTTCAGGTGTGGGTTGGGGGAAGGGACACATGGAGCAGGGCCATTGAGAGCTGTTTTGCATAGCAACAGCTTTGCAGCTAACCTCTGGTGTGGTCATTTAACATATCTATAACCTTTAACTG
>PVIA01014995.1:0-24486 GCA_004024845.1 Tonatia bakeri | reverse complement strand
GTGGGGAGGGGAGGGAGGGGAGGGGGCGGGCGGGAGGCCGGGGGGGCCCCGAGCCCGGCGCTCACGCCGCGCGGCAGGAGGGGACGGAGGAGACACGGGAGCCGCTCGCGCTGATCACGGGGACAAACAGTGGGGTCATGTGAGGAGGAGATGCCGCCGCCGCCGCCGCCGCTTTTCCTGCAGCCGCTGCCGCCTCCGCCCGCCCTCCTGCCGGCTCGCAGCGGCTCTAGGCTCCGGGACCCAGCGCGGTCGCCCCCCGTCCGCTGCACGCGGCCCTCGGGCCTTCTTGCCCAAGCCGCCGCCGCGACTTTTTTTTTTTTTAACCCGGCCCGCCCTGGACGGCCGCCGCCTCTCCCTTGGATCTGCGGCTCTACCGTCAGCCGCCCGGCCTGGCCCAGTCCGGTAGCGAATCGCTGCTGCAGCGGCCGCCGCTTTCTATTTTTTCCTCCTTTTTTTTCTTCCTTTACTTGTGCTGCGCGCGCGCGCGCGGCGGCGGCAGCGCGAGCCCCGGGCCGACGCGCGCGGTGGGGGGGGGGCAACCCCCGGGGGACGCGCACGCTGTTTGTCTCGGAAGGCGGGCGGGCGCGCGCCGGTCTGGGTGTCTGCGGGGCACGGGGTAGCTGCCACTCTCCGGGGCCGCTCGGGTGGAATGCGGCCCCGGATGGAACGCCGGGGCCGAGGCAGACCGTGGGGTTTGGAGACTATAGTCGGAAGCTGGAGAAAGGTGAATGGAGCGGAACGGGAGAGGAGCGCGCATGCGCGTCCCCGGCAAGTACGCGAAAGTAGCAGCCTAGGGGCGCATGCGCACGTCGGGGCGGGGCTGGGGCGCGCACGCAGAGCCGGGAGGAGCGAGTGTGGGGCACGTACTCCCTTCCTAGGGGAGAGCGAGAAGGCCGAGTTGGTCCTTTCCTCCTGGCCCAGGACAAAAAGTCCCGGGAAAGAAGGGCATACGCGGCCTTGTGCAAACAAAAACGGTAGCTCTCGGGGCTCCGACCTTAGGCAGCAAAACAAATGTTTTCTCCGGATTTAGGCCTCGTGATCACATATTTTATTATACTTTTGAGTATCATCAACAGTTCCTCAAATTGAAAAAAAAGTACAAAAACTACATACAAAACGAGATCAGACGACTAAACTTTCCCGACTCAGGGCCAAGTTCTGCAAAAGAGAAAGAAAAGGGTGTGAGCTCAGTAAGCCTGGATGAGAACGGCCAAGAAAGGTCTTAAAGCCGGGGAAGGCGACTCACCTTCCTAAGCCTCCGCTCCCGTGAGGCCTGGGAATCAGTCTCAGAGTAAGGGGGAGGGGCAGGTGGATAGTAGGCCTCTTCTTTCTCTTCCTCCCTGTAAGGTCTCCTTTCTCCTGGCCCCTTTTTCCTCAAGGCCTCTTCCAAAAGCCGGCCATCATATTGGGGGTCCCCGGACCTAGAGCTATCATTCCGAGGGTCCCGGGAGCGGTGGTAGCGAGACTTAGGGTCAGTGTAAGGGCGGTCGCTAGGCCTGAAGTCATCGAAGTGGGGTTCCTGGGAGTGTGGAAAGCCCCTTGGGTCTTCCTGGTCATAGAGGTCATCACGGCTGCGGCTTCGTGGGGGTGCATAAGCTCGGCCTCTCCTCCCACTACTTGGGGGAGACCTCCTCCCCGATTCTGCAGAGCCTGGCCGTGTGAGGTCATCCAAAGCATCCACAGAGCGGGCCCGGGGCCGACCAGCCCCCCAGCCACTCTTGGGCCGCTCTGTGAAGGGCTCTTGCTCCCACCTCCTGGAACTCCGAGGGGAGTGTCGACCCCATTCCTCATCTCGGATTGGGGTGAGGGCAGGGCCCCTGGAAGGCCGAGATCTCCAGTCGTCTTCATGGAGGGATGTGACTTCACTCATGGCTGTAGGGAAGGGAAGTGTCACTAACTGCGCTAGGTCAAGACTTACTGCCAGGCACTCTGGGTCCAGGAGTGTCACCACTTGGCTAATACACTCTACAGAGCCCTAGGCTTCTCATCTACTAAGGGTGATAGGCAGCATTCCATACATCCATACACTTCTCACTATGGCCTCAGTAGGGAAGGAGGTACTACGTCCAGGGTTTGCAGCAAGCATCCCTGGGACAGGTAATCTGGGAGACATGCTTCCCACCTCCCCTCTGGAACCCCTCAAACTCAAGGCTTCTCACCCCTCTCTACACGGCCGTTGAAGGGGCCAGGTTGAGAAGGGTCAAAGTTGGCCAGTTCTTTCTCCATGTAGTACAGGACCCGCATGGAATCATCCTGCTGGCTGGCCTGAATTCTGTAGCCACTACGGACTTCTAGAGACAAGAGATGGAGGTGATCAGTTTAGGAGCTGACCCAGCCTCCCACCCCTACAGGCACGTCCAACTTTATAATGCTTGGGTCTTACCAGAAGTCACACTGCTATCTGTATCACGAAGCAGGGGTACCTGGGAGCTACAGCCACCTACTGGGGTAGACTGGCTGTCAGTAGCTGCCCCTCCTGGAGCAAAGCCCTGCATTCCCAGCACCCTCCCCTACCCCCGATTCCCTCTTTCTTCCCGCCCCACACACCTTAGTGCCCAAATACCTAGCCCACACCTGCCCCAGCTGCTTCTGGTCCCACCAGAGCTCACCTGAGCTATTCTTGTCAAAGTCTCCAGAGTATCCATTGTAGACAGGGCCCATGGGAATCATGGTTGCTGGGGGTGGGGTCTTGGCAGGAGAAAGGTAAGCATAGGTGCTGGGGGCGTAGATACTCCGGACACCTGAGGTGGCTGCTTTGCCAGCTGCATACACTGGTAGGACACACACAGCATAAGACGGTGGCCAGGAGCCATACTGCCCTTCCATTATAAAAGGTCTGGAGGGGCATGTGCCTGTACCTTCCCCCCACCTCCCAGTTGTGGAGCTACCCTGGAGACTTTGTTTCTGCAGGTTCATTCTCTTCCATGAGGCCAAACCTCTTGTGTAAGTACTCACAGAGCTTTGAGGACAGGGGAGCAGTACACTGGCAGCCCCTGGCCCCAAATCTGGCAGTTTTGTTTGACAGTGTGATGGTTTGCCAACATTTGTCGAGGTTTTACATAAAATCCCAACTCAGTAGCCACCTTATCAGAAGATGTGGCCACATGGGGCCTGCATTCTTTCAGAGCAACAGGGACAAAGATACCTCTTTAGATAAAGCCTATGTGCTAGACCCACAGGCCAGCATATTCGTATTAGCAGCTGAACCCCAGCTTTAGAAAAGGAATCATCTTAGGGAAGGTCCCGCACCTGCTCCCGTCTCAAGCCTGCTGGGTGTTCCCACAGGGTCTCCAGACCTAGCTGCCATAGGGAATATCTCTAGCGTTTCCAGCTCCTGGGCTGCACCCACTCTCGCTCTGTCTTTGTCCTCTCCTGTTCTAGGCTTGACAGCTCAAGGGAAAATCCTTGCTGCCTTCCTCCCCAGACAACAAAAAGCTGGGTTTTGGTAGCTGCTCCTAAAGCAGTCCCTACACCTAAGCAAACTGCTTCTTCCCCAGGCCTCCAACAGGAAAAGGTGGGATGGGGTGGGAGGAGACAGGCTTCACTCTGATTCAGTGGGGAAGCAGAAGGCTCAGTGGTCTTCTCAGAAGCCTCCAGCACCTCAGGTAATTGGCTGTTTTATAATTTGTGGTGGGAGCTGCTACTCTCAGATGGCCCAGGAGGGCTGTGGAATAACATAGCCTCCCATAGGGAGTTAATGGGGCCTCGGTTTGGGGTAACAAGGACTCAGAAGGGAGGGGATTTGCAGTCCTGGCCCTAGCCCTAACTTAATTTGTGGGGTAACTGCAAATTTATAGCCCCTGGGGGTCCTTTCCAAGGAATGGACTAACATCCACCACCTGAGCCAAAAGCTCTCAGCT
Organism: Tonatia bakeri; assembly: GCA_004024845.1. NCBI lineage: Eukaryota > Metazoa > Chordata > Mammalia > Chiroptera > Phyllostomidae > Tonatia > Tonatia bakeri. The sequence continues at coordinate 20,626 of PVIA01014995.1, read as the reverse complement.
AAAAATGACAAGAAAGGTAATGAGTAGCATAAGCCCCCAGAGAGCAGTGGATTTTTTTTCAGGGGAGCGCTACTTTGGGAAAACACTCTGCCCACCAGTGAGCTCAGTGACCATAAAATTAAACAGCATGGATTGAACCGAAGCTCTGCTGAGTACTCAGTCTTCCCTTAATGCTCATGACACCCCATGAGGGAGGGACCTTGGACAGAAAGAAACAGGCTCAGAGAGGGAACACTGCTTGTCTGCGGTGCAAGCAGCAAGGCTCTGATTTGCTCTCTGGCCCTTGGTCATTACTGATGCTGACAGCAGCGATGTCCAATGGCCAGCAGGCGTGGAACGATTTGCATAGGCTTAGCCCTGCACTAAATGCTGGACACCAGTTTCCCATATTCACCCTGTAAGGAGGGCTCTGCCACAGCCCCGTTTTCTAGAAGAGGAGACTGAGGGGAATTCCCTGGGCTTCCAAGCAGATAAGGAGGCAGGTCAGGCCTCAAACGTCCACCTGCCCAAGCATGAAGACAATCACTTGTGATTTAACTGTTTACACTGCTTGGGCTGCATTACACTGGAATTATGGCACGTAAGCTTTAAACATTAGCACACAAACGTCCATCTGTCTGGAGTACATGGGTCATCTTTGCATCGCCCATTCACTACTGGTCTAGAAATGAGCAGGTGCCATAAGAGGAGCCGGTCTCTCTCTCTCTCTCTGGCCTCACGTTCTAGGTGCTCCTCAGGCATAAAGTTACTTGTTTCTAGCTGTCAAGGTCAAACAAAGATAAGATGAACTTGACCATGATAAAGAAAAGGTGAAAGTGTTGAACTTACTAAGGACTAGTAGAGAAGTATGATTTCATGGCCCATTTTCACTGCAAGAGACTAGATATCATACACGTATGAATACAAGAAAGTGGCCAACGAACACGTTCATGTCAGAGTTGATGAAAACAGTCACAAAAACTTCAGAACAACTGAGTGCAGAGGTGCTGGATTACCCCAGCTGTGCCTGCAGGTGGGCACTGGGGCCGTGGGAGGAGGGGACTCCCTTCCCCTCTCCCATTTCGTTTGCTTCTTACCCCCTCACCTCTAGTCCCACTTCCATGCCCAACCCTCCAAGTGCCACTCTGATGTGCTAGGTATGTTTTTAAACATAGTATCTGTGTAAAATCCAAGTGCTTGTGTGGGTAGGCTTTTTAAAATTTGTTTAAATTATGTGGTGCTATAATCCTAGTTTGGTTTCTTACCTTTCACTTAATATTTTATTTTTTAAAAAGAGATTTACTTTCTAGTGTCTGTTTTGTACTGTTTGAATTTTTTTACCATGCGTATAGATTATACTCTCAAAAAAAACCCTCAAAGATTCAAAATAAATGAAAAGTGGAAGTGTGAATAAAAATCTAAATCAGCTGGTCCTCCTTGGCCCACTTCCTCCAAAATCGCTCAACTCATAACCTCCAGACCAGTGTAACTCCTCCCCTTGGACCCAGGCACGTTGTCAAGTGGGTGTGGTCACTCAGGGGGCACTTACAAGCCTCTGGGCAGCAGCACCTCTCCGGGCAGCAGGGGCACCGGACGTAACAGCAGCAGGTGTGTGGGCAGCACTGACACCAGCAGATGCCCAGGAGGAGGAAGACAAGGAAAACAGCCAGGCAGACCACAACCACGAACAGCCAATCTGCAGAGAGATGGGATCAAGCCCTGAGCCAGGAGGTCTGGGCAGGAATAGGGACACAGGCACAGCAGGGCAGTGCAGAGATGGGGCGAGTTGAAGCTATTTTCATAGTTCTCCAGGGAAGATGCACCCTGCTGGCATCCCCACTGTCAGACTTCAGGGCACAGCAGAGGTGTGCCCACTCCTCTACAATGCAGGGCAATCCCAAAGTTAGGGGACTTGCTCTGGGCTCATGAGGGCAAGGCAGAAAAGGAGAGGTAATCTGGCAAGAGCAAGACAGGCTGTAACCTCAGAAAAGGGATAGAGCACCAGCTGCCCAGATCCCAAACCCCAGAAAAGCACTACAGGCACCAGTCACAGGAGCCTCCTGCCTACACCCCAGGCCCATCCTCAGCCATCCCTGCCCACCCCAAAGCCCAAAGCCAGGTCACTGGATGCCAGAGTTGAAGTCAGGCAAAGTTAGTGGGGGTCCCACACAGCGAGCGGTGTTTGAGGTGGGCAGAATACTTAGAAGCAATGAATGGTATGTAGGGGAACTCTACCCCCGTACCTTCCATGGGCCCCGCCTGAAAACCAGGTAAGAGCTCAGCCACCCCTGAGGTCCTGCCTGGAGGGACAAAAGAGAGACAGATTATGCTGGCAAGGGCCAGCCCAGGCCGTCCCTCCCCATAAGCCCAGCTTTGGGCTTATCAGGGTGAAGGTGTGACCTGAAGCAGAGGACAGGTTAGTGGCCTAGGACGGTCACAGCACACGGTTCCTGCCCTCTACCCCCACCCCCACCCACGTGGGTCTCATGCCTCAGGGGATTCTGTTAACCAAACATGTCCGAGTATATTCCCCAGGGGCTCTGAAGATGTGACCTCAGTTTGGGCACTTCCATCTTTTCCACATACACAGGTCCTACTGCCCTAAAGGGCTGCATCCCAGGTGATAAGGACAGTCCTGTTCCATCAGGCATAGTAGGCAGTGTCCTAAGACCCTTGAAAATGTTTCAATTTCATTTTAAGATCTGAAGAAAAAATGTAGTAACAACAAATACATAACAAATTGTCTTTATAGCAAGGTAATCATAAAATATGTTGTTTTTTTAATGCAGAGGAAGAAGCCCATGAAGTTAAAAGTACCTACAGCCTCTAAAAGTCACAGTGTGGTCCTGGTTCTTTGGCCCACGAGGATCCTACCTTGCTCCATGCATTCTGTCCTATCCACCTGTTTCATGGGTCAGCTAGTGCCTTCCCTCAGGTGCCATGGCTGCTCTGCGCCCAGCAGCGTATCACTGGGGCATGCACACACCCAGCTGTCTGCCAACAAACTTCTATGCAGGGCTCACGCACTCCATGCCACATGCCCCACTGAGGGGGTTTCCACCATCCAAACCAGCAGTTCTCAAAGTGTGGTCCTATCGCCAAAGCCAAAATAATTTTCCTAATAACACTAAGCTATTATTTGCCTTTTTCACTCTCGTTTTGTCAGGGTGTACAGTGGAGTTTTCCACAGGCTCTGTGACATGTGATGATACACATTATTGCTTTGATGGAAAGGGACTGTGGCCTTGTATATCTTGCTTTGAAAATTTTTCTGGTTTCAATGTCTAAGTCATTGAACAACTAAAGATATAACCCACAAAAATACACAAAAACTCTTTTGAGATCCTCACTAATTTTTCAGAGTATAAGTGGGTCCTGAGATTGCATTTTGAGAACTGCTAATGCAGATTGTGTATCTTACCAAAGGATGCGCAGAGGTCCCCTGGGTCACTGGTGCGTGCATTCTGTAGGCTGGTCCGAGAGCCCTGCAGCACGCTCCCCACCCTGCGTGCCCACTCACACGTGCCCTTCCTGCGGCCTCTCACATGCAGCACGTCACTCAAGGCTATGTGTTGGCTGAGAATAGAGCATCTGGCTAACGGCAAATCCTTTCCACAAGTGGCAGGGGGGCTTCATGGCCAGACAGGGGCTGCTGTTGGCTATCCCACCCTGGCCCTGGGCACCTGGAGGGGCCAGGCCTGAGGGAAGCACTGACTGTATCAGCCACGAACACCATCCCAGCAAGGTAGAGGACAAGGTTCCTATGATTTGGCAAAGGCCTCTGGGATCAGATGTGGCCCTGGAGATGTGACAGGTCCAGCTTCCTTTCAGTTATACACACCATCAACCCTCCTTGCTCACTGTCAATCAACTCTGACCATTTCTGCATTTTTAAAAAAATGGTCCCCAATTCCCTCTACTCTTAGTTCGGCTCTGGCTTACTTGAGATGTCTGCCTAGGGTGTGGGGCACAGATAAGCCCAAGTGACTGGTGGCACTGTGAGGGGAGAGCAAAGCAGGCAACAGAGCCCAAAGAGTGAGCTGGAGGGCAGAGGGAGACATACAGAAGTGGGAGAAAAGGCCCCCTTTCCCCTTCCCTTCCCAGGCCCTCAGGGATCAGCCCACTTACCCAGGACGATGAGCTCTGCGTAGGCCTCGTTGTTCCCCTGGAGGTCCTGGGCTGAGACCACAGAGCAGTAATACACACCACTGTCCCCCCAAGCCGTCTGGTCAAAGGTCAGGTCAGCATCTGTATCCGGAGGAGAGTGTGAGGCTGGATTCTTCCCCCACGGGGCCAATGGGGAAGGGGTCAAAGGCACGGGGCTGCAGATGCACCAAGGAACACGGAAATAATTCACACCGGGCACGGCTTCCTCTAAGGCTCTGCATCAAACATCTGACATGGGTAGTTCAAGAAGTCTGAGGTGGACAGTGTAACCCTCCCTGGTTTGAGATGAGATGACTTGACCCACCCAAAGTTGTCATGACTCCAGGGCCAGTGCCTCAGACTTACAACCATCCTCTTTCATACCCTCTCAAAGCAAAAATTTCCTCCCCCAACATGAACTACCTACCAGGAGTCTGGTAGAGGCCGGAATGTGAGTATAGGGTAAGGAGGCAGAGATAAGGAGCTCAGATTCCAGGGATCAGGATACATGCAGGCATGAGGCGGTGGGGGGGGGGGGGGCGGAGAGGGAGAGAGAAAGACTTGGAATTTCTCAGTTCCTTAATCCATCCACCCACCAACAGCCCCCACAGTCCAGGGTCAGGCCCATGGCTTGGGGATGCTCAGGTCTGAAGCAGCCTGGGGCAGAAAGCCTGTTAATTACACCAGTAATGAAAGTCTTTCAGCATTTCCTGTTTCCTCTCTACTTCTCAGGCCCTAATTATTAAATCTCTTCAGCCATCTATCAGTGTGAGACCCAGGGGGCAACTTCCCCTGAGGCCCACGGAGCACAGCAAACAGGAATACCCCCACAGCGTAGGGGATACCCCCACCAGGCCAGTTTCTTCCCAGATGCTCTGGCACTCCCAGATGCTCAGGCACTCTGACCTGCTTACCACCTTGCCCCACACACCCACTGCCCTTCTCCATGACAGCTGAGGGTAGTAACTGCTATGTCCAAGTCGGCAGCACCTGGCACCCACTAGTGCCAGGAATGAAAGGACCACAGCTTTCCTCTTTTGGAAGACCTTACATCCATAGAAAATCCCTCCTTTCAATGTCTACCTCCACCACTCATAGGGCCCTTGGCATGATCTGGCTACTGGTTACACCGGCCTCATCCACCATTCCCCACTCACTAGACTCTGGACACCATAGCCTCCTCCCTGTGTGCCCAACATGCTGGGCCCACACCTGCCTCGGCTTGTGCTCGTGCTAGTACTTCTGCCTGGCGCCGTGTTCTCAGATCCTCACAGGGCTGGTTCCATCCTGCTCACACGGCTCCCCCACCCCACTGCTCAATTACATCAGCTGGGTTAGGGGCTGAACACCCTGGATCCTAACCAGGAGAATGTGGGCTCCATGCAAGCAGAACCTGGTCTGTGTCAGTCACTGCTGAGTCCCCAAGTGCCTAGGACACAGGGTCTGGCCAGGAACCCAGAAATGAACCCTTTCCCTCCTCACACTGACCTCCCTTAGCTTTTGTAGTCTGTTCCAGCATTCTAGGCACACGGTGATATTCAAATAAGTCCTTGATATATCCAATATTCAGCACATACTTATCGAAACAATACTATGTTCTGGGAAGTATCTGAAGCACATGGTAAACTTGACAGCAGCAGTTCTGAGTAACTGGTGGATCCTAAGGTTCCCCAACACCTTCTCAGAGGATCCCAGAAATCAAAGTTACTTGCATAATACCTTTTCCACTTAATCTCTGAATGTACTGTGGAGTCTTCCAGAGGCTACATGACATGTGCTATCACACAATATATTGAATGCAGAAGCAGTTTTGAGAATCCAGTTTCTACTCAGCCAGACTTCAAGGAGATGTGCAAGGAGATATACAGCGATGATAGTGTTCACTTGAGTTTTTTGTTTTGTTTTCTTTTGGGAAATACAGTAGTATTTTCATTAAAAGTATGCTATCCATATTAACCTGTAAGGAACTTATGATCATTTAAAATATTTTTTAAACTTCTCTTAGTTTGCTAGCTATAAAAACAAATTTCTTTAAGGGCCTCAGTAATTGAGAATGAGAGGCCTGCCTTGGCTGGGTGCCTCAGTTGGTTGCATTGGTTACAGGGGCATTGTCCTATACACCAAAATGGTTGCAAGTTTGATTCCTGGTCAGGGTACATACCTAGGTTGTGGGTTTGGTCCTGGCTGGGGTATGTTTGAGAGGCAACCTATCGATGTTTTTCTCACACTGATGTCTCTCTCTCCCCCCTCCCCTCTCTCTCTAAAATCAATAGACATAACCTCAGGTGAGGACTGGAAAAGAGTATAGAGGCCCTGAGACTAACAGGATGAGAACCCCTGCTATAGACAGCAGACATAAACCTCTGCCCTTACAGAGCTCAGATCTTAACTGGGGAAGAGACAAGTAAAAAATTTAAATCTATAGCATATCAAATGGTGACAGGTAATATAAATAAAATTAACAGGGAAGGCAGACAAGAAGTGCCAGTGTGAAGGTGGGGGTATGCAAGGGGAAGCAGGCGACCTTCGGTGATGTGAAGGGGTGGAGGACATGGCTCCCCTCCATGGTCACATGTGTAGCACCAGTTACTGAGTTCTTACTATGTGCTGGTCCCTTTGCATGTATTCTTTCACTGAATCCTCATAAAACTCTTAACTGTTGTGCATTCTCCCAAACTATAGACTATCCAGAACGCCATCATTTCCCCATCCTATCTTTAAACCAGATTCTGACCACACCTCCCCCAAACCAGAGCTCCAGGGCAGGTCCCCGCCCAATGCTGATGAGGTGGACAGGAACAACCCCCCCCACCCCCCAACTACAGTGAAAGTTTAAAGGCTCCTGTGGCCTGGACCCGGGCCTCCATGTGTTTTGTTTGACCTGCGTGATATTTCTAAAACCCATGAAAAACACGGATTTCCCACTTCTTTTGATCAATTCTAAGGCCTGGGCCCACCTCCTTCCTGCAAGGCGCACCCTGCTGCCAGTGTGTATTTCGTCTGGTCCTGACACCCTGGGCTGGGCATTGCTCAGTTTTAGATGCAGGGAGAAGATGCCGGGTCTCCAGTTTGGAACAGAAGCTAGTCCTCTGGTTCCTTATCCGCACACAGCAGAGGCCGCTCTCACGATCTTGGGGGTCCATGGGTGACCTGGTCCAGTGTGACCAAGTGGGGGGAGGGGTGGCGAGGCACAAGGACCCCAAACTGCCTGGAGAGGCACCCCACGTCACCCAAAGCAGGGAATAATGGAAGGGGGGTGCCCCTCCCTGACCTGAGGGACTCTGAGGCTAAACCACCATTATGGTTTGCTCTGAACTACTTTCACTAACAATCTGATGGCTGGTGACCCTTGGAACACCACAAGAGAGTCCACTCTTCTCCGTTCTCAGAGCTGAAATGGGGGAAGTTCCCACGACTCCTGGGTTTCCTGAGAGGATGCACATACAATGGGCACGCACAGCCTGTATCAAACATGGGCCCACATCAAAGCAACTTGAAAGACCCGGGTCTGTGAGGCCTCTGGAGCATGAAAAATCTGCCCCAGCTGCAGCCTGAGCGTAACTCTGGAATTCTGGACTCAGCAGAGATGCGACTCCAGCCAGCCTTCCAGGGCACTTGGGCTGTCCTGACATGGCTGCCAGACGGTCAGTCACACCTGGTCCTGGCTGGTGGGAGAGGTCGTTGGGATCTGGGGGAGGGAGCTAGGACAGGTTAAACCCTCAAGAAGCACTCTGTCCTCAAGAAGAGCAGGATGCTTTAGGCTGAGCTGCCCATGGAATTCAGTGCAAGTAGCTTCAGTCCCTCCTAGAAATAAGACTGACAGGCTTGGTCCCTGGACCCTTGCCTTGTGTTTATGATCTAGACAGAGAGAGGGGAGGACTGTGCCCATGCCCGGTCTCTTGGGGTCCAGAGGGACTCTTCCTTTGCCCCTGTGCTCCCATACCCAAGATTAAAACTCTAATCTTGTTTAAGACAGTGAAAGATAAAGCCATTAAGTGGGTGAGCTTTCACTCCTCACTCACTCCTGCTCATCACCTTCCTTCCTGCCCTCTAGATTTATTAGGACCCAGTCCCAGCCCCTCTTCAAATTACATTCACAGAGGTCTTAAGGTGTGCACCTGAGTCACTGCATACAGGTCTGTTTTATTGTAGCACTTAGTACTACTATCCTCTTACTCTTTCTTTATCTGCTATTTACTGCCAACCTCACCCCACTAGCACACCACCTCCTTGAGGGCAGGGATATCAGATGTCCTCATCACCACTGGATCCCCAGTGCCTATGACAGCACGTGGCACTTAGTAAATGCTCAATGAATACCAATGGAATGGATACATGAATGAACAACTTCCCTACCACCCCTTAGTCCCAATAAGCACTTCCTATCATTAGGCAGCATTTAGGTATAGACAAGGGCTCTCTGAGCTGCCTGGGTTCAAATCCCAGCTCCAGCTCTTTGCTAGCTGTGCACCTAGACGAGTTTCTTAACCTCTCGGTACCTCAAGTTTTCAAGTGTAAAATGTGGCCGTGAGGACTCCGTGATGCGCAAAGCAAGTCATGGACTTTCTCCATTAAAATCTCTGACCCTTTGACTTCACTGTTACCTCCTCTGTGAACCCTTTGCAAAGGGGTTACCAGCTTAGACACTAGACCTAAAGTGACTTAGAATCCCAGCTCTGTCACCAGCTGTGTGATCGATCCTGTGCAAGGCTCACTTTGCCTCTCTGAGCCTCTGTAAAATGACACTCACAGAATCTACTCACACAATTATAATGTGGTCTAAATGAGTTAATCCACATAAAACTGTATTAGAGCCTAGTGCATAGGTGGTACTTTATAAATCCTAGTTATGTAAATTTTACTTACTATTGCCAGTAGTATTAGTATTATAGAAGCCCTGCCTCTCTCTCCATTACCCACTGTTCTTAATTTCCAAGCATTTGACAGTATGTGTTGTATTTATCTTATCTCTCTCACTGGATTTCGAGCTCCAAGAGGGTAATGATTTGATAATTGTCTTTGCTGCCATATTTCCAGGGCCTTGAACACCTGTATATGTTCGGTGCTCAATACTTCTTTGCTGTTAAGTAATGGGATGGATGGATGGGTGGGTGGATGGGTGGATGGATAGAAGAAAGGATCCTCCCTTTGTCAGTCATTTCAGACACTGGCACTAACGAGCCTCCACTTGGGTGCACAGAAGGGAGCCTGGCAAGCCTGTCCCCAACCCCATCCCCTGCCTTCTCCCTTGCCCTACCCAACATACTTCCTGTTATAGTGATCCTCCGGCCCTGGTAGTAGTCTCCCAGAGTCACGGCGTTGCCCTGCTTGGTGGCCACAACCCTGACGGTGCGCACGCTGTCCTGGCACTCCACATAGGGGTTGTAGCCCGGGTTACCAGCCGCCAGCTGGGCATTGAGCTGGTTGTCAACACTGGCTGGAGAAAAGGCATCAGCAATGCGGTCCCGGCAAAAAGACTTGTACTTCCAGATCACAATGGGTGCTGTGGGGGTCGTGGTCAACTGGTAGGTACAAGGCAGGGTCACAGGCTGGAAGAGGATCACCACGTGGTAGGGGTCTGACACAGTCACCTGGATGGCACTGACAGGAGCTGAGGGCAAGAGGAGAGTCAGTAGGGGCCACTATGAGCTCTGGAAAGTGCTTCAGCAGAAACAACACTTGTCACCAACTTCAAACTTACAGGTGTATGGTTTTACAGAGACTGGCACACATTATTCCTTAATTCCCAGGAACCGTGAGGAAGCTCCGATAATCATGCCCATTTTACAGACCCATGGACTGGTGTGGCACATGTAAAGTCAGAAAGACAGGTTTCCTGGAACCCTGTCCATCTCTCTCCCAAGAGTATGTCCTCTGAACCACCCCAGCCCCCTCTTCCCCTAACCATTCTCTCACAGAAAGGGCTCCTCTCAGTGACCCATACAGGCAAGCCCAAAGGGCCACCACAAAGTGTTGGAGACCTCACTTTAAAAACCACAATCGAGGTTCCCAGTTACCCCCACTTTTGTGGGTTGGGGGTTAAATTTTGGAGATGTTTTTGAATAAACTGCTTTGTCATGTAGTAGCTAAAGCTCCACAATGTGTCCATCAGCTTCCCACCTTACCTTACCCAAAGACATCTCAAATAAACATGCCAAAAGTGCTTGGAAAAGATAAAATCCCCCCGACGCCTCCTCCCAAACATCCGATCCGGTGAAAGTTTGCCAGCATAAGACTGTTTCAAACCAAGACCAGAAGTCCATCTCACCAGACCCTTATGCACAAATACTGCGGAGCCCAGGGGACAGGGGTGGGGAATTCCTAATCCCTCACTCAACCGAGGCTTGGGCACCGTTTCTTGACCTCTCCCTCCAGGACGTATCTGATTCAGCTCTCGAGTGCCCGCTCCGCGCTACCCCAGGACTTAGAAATCTCCGCGTGCGCTCGAGTCTCCATCCTGGCCTTTCCCAGTGGTCCCACCACCGCTTCCCTACAAAGAGTTCCATTCTCCTCGCCACTCCAGGGTTGGCGGTCCCGTGGTTTCACTTCCTGCTATCTCTTAACATGGACGGGAGAGCGCTTCCAACGCGAATGGGAGAATTCCCTGGCACACATAGGATCACCCGAGAATCCAGGGATCGAAAGGTCTTGGTCCTCCCGATCCCCCTCCCCCAGCTCTCCTGCCTCCTCCGCCGTGTGGAACTTTATTCATCCTCCTTCTATAATGCGCTCCCGCCCTTCCGTGGCACCAGGGACCCTGCTCTCCGTACCTGTGCACAAAGTGCCTAGAAAGAGCCACACGAAGACGACCGCGCCCGGATCCGGGGTGCCCAGGTAGGAGCCCACCACCCCAGTCTGCCCGCGGGCCACTGGCGCCATCGCGGCAGTCCGGGCAAGTCCCGTCGGCGCGTCCCCTGCTGAGTACCGAGAGGGTAGGGGGCGCGGCGCACACCAAGGCTGGGAGGGGTGCGCGCTCCTCCCACTCCCAGTTCCGGTTTTTGTCCCTATTCCAAGCCCACACTTCCCTGTTCTAGGGATTCAGTGAACGGAAACAACGTGGATAAAGAAGTCTTTCAGCTTTCGGGGAGAAAATTGCTTGACTCACTGGTTCTCCAAGTCACTTCCCCCCCGCGAATTCTGGAGAATGGATCGGCCCAGGTACACAAGGCGAGAACAGAGGGCTGGGCAAGGGGGTGGGCAGCTTGCAGCGGAAGGGGCTCCTCCACTCCTTGCCCGGAAGTGGGCTGACCCAGGTGCGCTCCGGCCCCTAGGGTTGGAACCAAGTAACAAGCCTGCCGGGGGGGCACCGACAGACCTGAGATCCCGTCCGGCTCCCTCCTGTTCGGGCCAAGCCCAGCAGAATGTGACTCACGAGAACCGAGATTCAACTGGGGTGATTCACCTGTATAGGGGGCGGGGTGCCGGTGAGCACCTGTTCCCTCTCGCCCCCCTCCCGGCCGGTTTTGGACCCGCCTAGATACACCCTGCAGGGCGGGGCGAGTCAAAGCGAACTTGGACCCGGGAGAGGCTTCTCGGTAGCATCTGACTGGTGATCGAACCCATAACCTTGGTGTTTGGGGACGAGTGTCTAACCAACTGAGCTACCCCGCCAGGGGCAGGGCTTGCTCTTAGACTACTTGAAGAACCTCGTGAAGTTCCCGGAAGGGAAGCGTTTCTCCCTTTGGGACGCCCAAGGGGAATCAGGCCCAGGAAAACTTGGAATTGTACTTCGGAAGTTTTCTCTGCCTACGCCGCTTCTCATCTCGTGGTTTGGCCTCTGGGCATCTCTAGCCCCAGGTCAGGCCTCAGGAAACCCTGGCTCTTGAAGGAGCCGAACGGAAGCACGGGACTAAAGACTTCAGGTTTTCAGCTAAAATTCCCAAGGTCTGGGCTTGGCACCTGCGTGCTAAGGCGGGGCGGGGCGGGGCGAGGCGAGGCGAAGCCACCGGGACGCCGCACGCAGGGCGAGGCTCTGCTGCCCCACGTTGGCGGGTAGGGGAAGTGCGTCCTGGGAAACCGCGCGCGTTGGACTAGACTGGAGGTCGCAAACTGGCCACTCTTTCTGGCCTGTACCATAACCAGGGATGTTTTACTTTGATCTTGTTAAAATTCAAGTAGGATCACGTGCCTCTGCTTAAAACCTCCCAGTGGCTGTCCCTCCCAGCAGAATCCAAAATACTTAACTGTGTGGCTTGCGCCTTCCCTGACCTCACCCCTCCCATTTAGTCACTCTGGCCTCCCCTATTCCGGGATGTGGCTCTCACACTGCCACTTCAGGCCTATGGCCCGTAATAATCCCTCTGCTGGGACACCGGTACTGAAGGTGGCCACATGATTCTCCGCCTCCTTTAGGGCTTTACTAAAAGGTGCTCCTTTGCGGTAACATTTCCCCTGGTCACTTTCTACAAAATTTCGACATCCCTCCCTAACTTTCACATCCATTTCTTTTTAACAAAATACCTTTATCGTGATAAAAAATGTACATACGAAAATGTGTATCATTTTAACTATTTGAGATTTTATTTATTTATTTTCAGAGAGAAGGGAGGGAGAAAGGGAGAGAAACATGATGTGAGAAACAGGGATGGGTGGCCTCTCCTGTGCCTCTACCAGGGAGCAACCGCATCCAGGCTTGTGACCTGACTGATGATGGAACTGGTGACCTTTCAGTTTGCAGGATGGCACCCAATCAACTGAGCTACACAAGTCAGGACTATTTTAACCATTTGTATGTAAGGTTCAGCATTAATTGCATTCACCATTCTAACCTTTTTATCATCCCCAATATGATTTCTATACCGACTAAACAATAACTCCCCGTTCCTACCTGTCCCCATCCCCTCGTTCCCTCTGCTTTCTTTCCCTGTCAGATTGCCTGTACTAGGCACCTCATGTAAGTGGAGTCATATAACATTTGTTCTTCTTTGTCTCGCTTATTCACTAAGCATAAAATTTTCAAGTCCACCCATGTTGTAGTATAGATCACAATCAAAGCTTCATTTTTTTATGGCTGGATAGTATTTCACTGTATGTTTATACCACATTTTGTGGTATGTCCATTTAGGCTGTTTCCACCTTTTGGTTATTTATTGTAAATAACACTGCTGTCAATGTCGTACAGATACCTGTTTTAAATTTTTTTTAATATATACTTAGGAATGGAGTTCCTAGATTATATTGTAGTTCTATTTTTAATCCTGTGGAACTGCTGAGCTGCTTTCCCCATTGCTGCATCTTTTACATTATATTACAGCAATGCAGGAGGGTTCTACACTCCATATCCTCACCAGCACTTGTCATTTCCCGTTTCCTTGAGTATAGCTGTCCCAGTGGGTGTGAAGTACATCTCATCATGGTTCATTTTCACTTCTCTGAAAACTAATGTTGATCATCTTTTTACGTACTTATTAGTCATTTATATATCTTTTTTGGAGAAATGTCTTTTGGAATCTTTGTCCATTTTTTAATTGGATGTTTGGGTTTTTTTGTTGTTGAGTTGTAGTTCTTTTTATATTCTGAATATTCGTCCCTTATCTGATATATAATCTGCAAATATTTTTCCAGTCTGCAGGTTATTGTTTCACTCTCTAGTTAGTATCCTTTCATGTACAAAAGTTCTTAATTTGATGAAGGTCAGTTTATCTACTTGTTGCCTGCGCTTGTGGCATTATATCCATGAAATCATTGCCAAATCTGAGGTTATGAAGATTTTCCCCAACCTTTTTTTCTAAGAGTTTTGTAGTTTTAACTCTTAATTTAGGTCTTTGATCACTTTTGAGTTAATTTTTGTGTATGGTATAAGGTAAGGGTTCAACTTCATTCTTTTACATGTGGTTATCCAGCTTACCCATCACTGTTTGTTGAAAAGTCTGTACTTTACCCAGTAAAAGATTTTGGCATCCTTGTCAAAAATCAATTGACCATATAAGTGAGCGTTTATTTCTGGGTTCTCTATTCTATTCCATTGGTCTGTATACCCGCCCTTCTGCAACACCATACTCTTGTAATTAATAAAGCTTTTAGTAAGTTTTGAAGTTTGAAAATGCACGTCCTCTAACTTTATTCTTCCTTTTTCAAGGTTGTTTTGGCTATTCAGGGTTCATTGCAATTTCATATGAATATGAAGATTTTCTTACATTTCTTTGAAAAAGGATGTTGGAACCAAATTCCAACATCCTTTTTAGGCATTGTATTAAATCTGTATGTCAGTTTGGGTGGTGTTGACATCTTAACAATGTTAAGTCTTTCTATCCATGAAGATGGAATGTCTTTCCATTTATTTAGATATTCTTTAATTTCTGTCAGCAATCTTTTGTAGTTTCAACATACAAGCTTTTACATTCTTTGTTAGATTTATTCTAAGTGTTTAATTCTTTCAGATGCTATTGTAAATGGAATTTGAAACATTTTTCTCTTCAGACTGTTCAGTACTATTGTATAGAAACACAACCAGCTTTCGTGAGTTGATCTTGTGCTGCAAGTTTGCTGTGTTCACTGATTAGCTCTGGCGGCTTTCTTGTGGATCCTTTTGGGCTTCTGTCTCTATACAGGATCCTGCTGTCTGCAAATAGGGGTAGTTTTACCTCTTCCTCTCCGAGTTGGATGCCTTTTACTTTTTTTCTTGCTTGTGGGTAGGACTTCCAGTACAATGGTGAATAGCAGCAACGAAAACAGGCACCCTTGTCTTGTTCCTGACCTTCTGGAAGAGCCTTCACATTCAGGCTTTCACCATGACAACATTAGTGATGTCTTTTCTATAACACCCTTTAACAGGCTGAGGAATGTTCCCTCTATTCTTAGTTTTCTGAGCATTTTTATCATGAAAAGTTTGGATTTTCTCAAATACCATTCGTCATCAATTGAGATAATCATGTAGGTTTATTCATTTCATTCTGTTAATGTAATGTATTACTTTGATTTTTTTTTTGTTGAACCATCCTTTTATTCTTGGATAAATTCCACTTGGTTATTGTGAATAGTCTTTTAACGTGCTATTGGATTTGCATTGCTAATATTTTGTTGCGGATTTTTGTATCTATATTCATGAAGGACATTGATTTGTAATTTTCTTTCCTTTTGATATCTTTATCTGGCTTTGATATCAGGTTAATTCTGGCTGCATAGCATGAGTTAGGAAGTGTTTCTCCCTCTTCAGTTTTTGGAAGAGTTTGAGAAAGATTGGTGTTAATTCTTCTTTAAATGTTTGCTTGAACTAATCTGTGAACATCTGTTCCAGGACTTTCCTGGGAGGTTTTAAATTACTGATACAGTCTCTTTATCTGTTACAGTCTCTTTATTTATTACAGTCTGTTGAGAGTTTCTATTTCTTGTTGAGTCAGTTTAGGTAGATGTACATTTCGAGGAATGTATCTGTTTCTTCTAGGTCATCTAGTTTGTTGCCGTGCAGTTTTTCCTAGTATTCTTTTATGATCATATTTCTGTAAGGTTAGTAGTGATGTCCCTACCTTCTTTTTTGCTTTAGGTTTGTAGGGTTTTTTGTTTGTTTGTTTGTTTGTTTGTTTGTTATGTCAGGTCTAGCTAAAGGTTTGTCAATTTTGTTGTTATTTTCAAGAAAATAAGTTTTGGTTTCATTGATTTTCTCCATTTTCTGTTCTCTATCTCTTTGATACTCTTCATTACTTTTTACCTTCTGCTAGTTTTAAGTTTAATTTCCTTTTTTCCTAGTTTCTTAAGGTATAAAGTTAGTTATTAATTTGAGAAATCTCTCCTTTTTAATGTAGATATTAAAAGCTGTATATTTCTCTCTGCATCCCACAATTTCAAAATACTGTATTTCCATTTTCATTAGTCTTTAAGTATTTTACATTTCCCTTGTGATTTCTTCATTGACCTATTGATTGTTTAAGAGAGTGTTGTTTAGTTTCCACATAGAGGTAAAATTTGCAGTTTTTCTTCTGCTGCTGTTTTCTAACTTTACCCCACTATGGTTGGAGAAGATGGTTGGTATGATATCTATTTTTTAAAATCTACTGTGACTTTATTGGTGACCTAAGATATAGTATATACTGGAAAATGTTCAGTGTGCACTTTCATTTTGTTGTTGAGTGTTCTATATATGTCTGTTAGGTCTACTGATTTATTGTGTTGTTCAAGTCCCCTGTTTCCTTACTTACCGTCTGTTAATTTGTTCTGTCCATTATTGATAGTGGGATATTGAAGTCTGTATTACTGTAGAACTGTCTGTTTCTCCCTACAATTCTGTCCACATTTGCTTTATATGTTGAGGTTCTATTATTAGGTGTGCAAATGTTTATATTGGTTGTAACTTCTTGTTGTATCAAACCTTTTATTAATATACAAGGTCTGTCCAGAAGGTATCCAGCCATGTACTAGGAAAAATAGAGACACTTGCTAAAGAAGATACAAGAAACATTGTACATAGGACAGTGATGCCTTAGTCCCCTTCAAAGTAGGCACCGTGGGACCTCCCACAGTTCTCCCAATCATCATCAGCTGCCCCTGCATATTTTCTTGCAGCTCATTGATGGTCTGAAATCTCTTCCCTTTCAAAGGTGATTTTAGTTTTAGGAAAAGCCAGAAGTTGCAGGGTGCCAAATCTGGGCTGTAGGGGTTGAGTCACCTGGGTCATTTGATGTTTTACCAAAAAACTCTGCATGAAATATGATGTGTGAGCAGGTGCATTGTTGTGATGAAGTTGCCAATCACCAGTTACCCATAGCTGTGGTCTTCTGAATCATCCAAACAGTTTCCGTGGAGGAATGTTCAGGCTTAACACAAAAATTGATGCAGAGTCATTGCTTTGTTTGCTCAGTCATTTTGAATGCAATGGCTACTCAGTACACATGCTCACTCAATGGTGTCTACCGTCCCCGCTGACTAGTACAGTGAAGTTGTCACTGTTCACACACCTGCATTCCAGTCCACTCTTGGCTGTCAGGTTACAATGATGTCATGCAAACCATTCTTGATACATTAACAATGGTTTGACTTTTTCTGGACAGACCTCGTGTAATATTCTTCTTTGTCTCTTAAAGCCTTTTTCAATATAACGTCAGTTTTACCTGATATGATTATAGCCGCTCATATCTTCAGGTTACTGTTTGCATGAGATATCCTGTTTCACCCTTTTACTTTCAAACTGTTGTGTTTTTGTACTTAAGGTAAGTCTCTTGTAGACAGCATATACTTGGATCGAGTGTTTTTTTAAAGTCCATTCTGCCAATCTCTGTCTTTTTATTTAAAGAAATCACTGAGAAAGACATACTGACTTATGTCATTTTGCTATTTGTTTTCCATATGCCTTATAGCTTTTTTTTGCCCCTTATTTACTCCATACTGCTTTCTGTTGTGTTTAATGTTTTTGTAGTAAAATGTTTTGTTTCCCTTCTGATTTCCCACTGTGTATATTCTATGGCTATTTTCTTTGTGATTACCACGGGGATCACATTACATATAGCTCCCTAAAGTTATGACACTTCAGTTTGAATTTACACGAGCTTAACTCGAGTAGCATGTGCTGCTCCTGCACGTCTTGATCACCTCCTTTCTAGCACTGACGTTATAAAGCGCATTTTCATACATTGCTTCCCCAGTAATAAAGAGTAATAATTATTTTATGCACTTTTAACTCATCTAGACAATTAAAAGTGGATTGTAGTACAATGAAACTAGTTTTTATAATTGCCCATCTATTTATCTTTACTAGAGATCTTTATTTCTTCATTCGGCTTTGAGTTACTGTCTAGCATCCTTTCATTTCAACTTAAAGGACTCCCTTTAGCATTTCTTGCAGGTCAGATATAGTGGCAACAAACCCTCAGCTTTTGCTTATTTGGGTATATTTTAATTTCTCCCTCATTGTTGAAGGACAGCTTGGCCAGTTATGGAATTCTTGGTTGACTGTTTTTTCTTTCAGCATTTTGAATATTTCCACCCATTGCCTTCTCGCCTCTGAGGTTTCTTGTGTCAAATCAGCTAGAACACTTATTGAGGATGCCTTTATGGGACACATTGCTTCTCTTTGTTTTCAAGATTGTTTCTTTGTCTTTCAACAGTTTCATTATAACATGTCTTGTGCATCTTGTGGGGTTTTTCCTGTTGGAGTTTGGCGAGCTTCTTGACTTCTAGATTCATGTCTTTTATCAAATTTGGGGGGTTTATAGGCATTTTTTTTTTCAAATGTAGTTATATCTATGACTTTCTCTCTCCTCCTTCTGAGATTCCCACAATATGTGTACTCGTCCACTTGGTAATGTTACAGAGGTGCCTTAGACTCTCTTCACTATTTTTCAGACTTTTTCTTCTGTTCCTCAGACTCTTTAATTTCACTTGTCTTATCTTCACATTTGCTGATTATGTCTTCTGCTCACTTACCTTGCTTTTGAGCTTCTCTAGTGATTTTTTTAAATTTCAGTAATTGTATTTTTCACCTCCAGAATTTCTTTTTGATTCTTTTAAATATTTTCTGCCTCCTTATTGGTATTCTTATTTTGTTCATAGATCATTTTTCTGTCTTTGTTAGCTCTTTGAGCATTCTAGGACAGTTTAAGTCTCTGTCTAGTACATCTGCCACCTGGGCTTCCTCACTGATGGTTTATTTTTTTCTTTCTTTTAATGGGACATACATCACATATGGCCTTTCTGTGACTGTGATGAACCAAGAGAAAACAGAATCACTCTGTAATCATGTCTGAACACAGATGAAAACAGGAACATTGTCCAAGCCACCAAATACCAAACAATCCTCTCCCAGATAATATGAGTGACAGCTCCTTTAACTTTACTGCATTCTTCTCATCTTCTAGATAATATAGAATTAATCCCACTTCCTGAAAGCTCTCAATCCAAAGGAAATCCCCCTTATTTGCACCTTCCCCTATATCGCGTAACATAAGCCCCAATTCTCTAAGTCTTTTCTAACACCTTTTTACTGAAACATTGTACTATTCCCCATGTTGTCCATCTTCCCTCACTGCATTTGGTCATTAAAATCAACTTTGTTCAAAACACTTCAAAAATGTATATGGAACCATAAATGACCCCGAATAGCTGCTGCAATTTTGAGAAAGAAGAGTAAAGTAGGAGGGATCACAATACCTGATCCTAAACTATATTACAAGGCCACTGTAATCAAAACAGCCTGATACTGGCATAAAAACAGGCACGTGGACCAATGGAACAGAACAGAGAACCCAGAAATAAACCGAAGTCTCTGTGGTCAATTAATATTTGACAAAGGAGGCAGCAACATAAAATGGAGTAAAAATAGCCTCTTCAACAAATGGTGTTGGGAGAGCTGGACAGCTACATGCCAAAAAAAAGAAAAAAAAGAAAGAAAGAAACTCGAGCACCAACTTACACCTTATACAAAAATAAAATCAAGGTGGATAAAAGACTTAAATATAAACTAAGACGCCATTAAAGTCCTAGAGGAGAACATAGGCAGGAAAATCTCAGATACTTCACGCAGAAACATTTTTACTGACATGTCCCCTAGAGCAAGGGACATAAAGAATAAACAAATGGGATCTCATCAAAATAAAAAGCTTCTGCGTGGCTAAAAAAAAAACAGTATTAAAAAGAGAACCAACTGTATGGGAAAACATATTTGCCAGTGATACCTCAGACAAGGGTTTAATCTCCAAAATATATAAAGAACTTACACGACTCCACTCTCAGAAGATAAGCAACCCAATTAAAAAATGGGCAAAGGACTTGAACAGACACTTCTCCAAGGAAGACACACAGAGGATCCAAAGACACGTGAAAAGATATTCAATATTGCTAGCTATCAGAGAGATGCAAATTAAAACCACAATGAGATATCACTTCACACCAGTCAGAATGGCCATCATAAACAAAGCAACAAACAACAAGTGTTGGAGAGGTTGTGGAGAGAAGGGGACCCTGGTGCACTGTTGGTGGGACTGCAGACTGGTACAACCACTGTGGAAAACAGTATGGAACTTCCTCAGAAAACTAAAAATGGATCTGCCTTTTGACCCAGCAATTCCACTGCTGGGACTATATCCTAAGAATCCTAAAACAGCAATCCAAAAGAACCTTTGCACCCCAATGTTCACAGCAGCACAATTTACAATAGCTAAGTGCTGGAAGCAACCTAGATGCCCATCAGTAAATGAATGGATCAAACAACTGTGGTACATTTACACAATGGAATTCTATGCAGCAGAAAGAAAGAAGGAGCTCCTACCCTTTGCAACATCATGGATGCAACTGGAAAGCATTATGCTAAGTGAAATAAGCCAGGCAGTGAAAGATAAATACCATATGATCTCACCTTTAACAGGAACCTAAACCACAAAACAAAGAAACAAGCAAAATATAGTCAAAGACACTAAATAGAGGACAGGCTGACAGTGACCAGAGGGGAGACGGGAGGGAATTTCAGGGGAGAATGGGAAGGGTTTACAGGAACAAATATAAAAGACACATGGACAAAAACTAGGGGTGGGGTGGAAATGGGAGGGAGGTGGGAAGGGATGAGTGGGTGGGCTGG